>PITA01003298.1:21341-142182 GCA_004023965.1 Spilogale gracilis
GAGCAGGGAGCCCGATGTGGGACTTGATCCTGGGTCTCTGGGATTGTGACCTGAGCCGAAGGCAGTTGCTTAACCAACTGAGCCACCCAGGCACCCCAGCCTTGAGTTTTAAGGCTACCTATTGAAAGCTTTAGAGATGTGGCTAGCTGTAGGAGGAAAAGATGGTATTACAAATGCTCTAAGATTGCATGTCATGAGGAATTTTGACTCTGATAGATATTTTGGGAACACAGGTAAACTTACTAAACTGTAATTTAAAAGTTTGATTGCTGGGGCGCCTGGGTGGCACAGTCCTTGAGTGACTGCCTTCAGTTCGGGTTAAGATCCTGGAGTCCTGGGATCGAGCCCCTCATTGGGCTCCCTGCTCTGCGGGAAGCCTGCTTCTGCTTTTCTTGGCTCCCCCTGCTTGTGTTCCCTCTCTAGCTGTGTTTCTGTCAAATAAATAAACAAAATCTTAAAAAAAAAGTTTAATTGCTGAGAATACCAAGAAAAAACTTAACTTTCTTACAAACATGCCTGAAAAAAATTATTTTTTTCTTTCTCCTTTATTCATGTAATTTGTGTATTAAAAGAAGTTACATCATTTTAATTAAAAAAGTTCAATAATCTTTGTTGAATGAGCAAGTCCTATCTTTTCTATTTCAGTATTTCTCTAATACTTAAGTCTTGCCTCTATGTCACCCTTTAAAATTTTTCTTTAAAGCACCTGAGAGTCTACGAAGAGACACTGTCAGGTGGTCACATGTGAGAGGAACATAAACAACCATCATGACACAGCCCCCACAGATTTCTGTCTCACTACTCCATGCTCCCAACCTGCATTCTTGTGGGGCTCCAAAGATTACACACTCTTTCTTGTTTCAGGACCTTGCATCTACTCACTCTGTCCAGTACCAATTTCCCCCCTTCACTCATCCTCAAAATCTTTCTATGGCACTGCCCATCTCTTCAAGATGGGTTAGTTTCCATGTCTCCACTTCCCCCACAAAGAACTCCATGTAATTCCTTCACGATAGCACTTAATCCACAGCCTTGCCACAAGTCATTTGTTTCTTTCCCTTATTAGACTGAAAGCCTATTAAAGTAGGGACTGTGCCTTATTTACATTGATCTCCCAGTGGACAGCATAGCACCTGGCAGACAGTAGGCACTCAGCACATATTTAATGATCGGACAATGATTGCATAACAGGTTACATTTTTCATGGGCCTTTACTTATATATATCACCACACTGGCTTCTCACTACAAGTCTAGGGCCTAAGTGTTGTTATTATCCTTGTTTCACAATGGGAACCTGGGCACAGATAGGTTAAGAGACTTAGCCAGATTGTCATGGTTTATTTATCTATAGCTTCATTCAGAAGTATGTGGTTATTGGGGCGCCTGGGTGGCTCAGTCATTTAGTGTCTGTCTTCAGTTTAGGTCATGATCCTGGAGTCCCAGGATTGAGTTCTGCATCAGGCTCCCTGCTCGGCGGGAAGCCTGCTTCTCCCTCTCTCACTCCCCCTGCTTGTGTTCCCTCTCTAGCTGTGTTTCTCTCTATCAAAAAAATAAATAAAATCTTTACAAAAAAAGTATGTGGTTATCATGGGTAATTTAAAAGTGGTTGCTTTTGGGTATCTGGCCTTCTTGCTTTTGGATATCTGGCTCTTTTTTTTTTTTTAAGATTTTATTTATTTATTTGACAGAGAGAGATCACAAGTAGGCAGAGAGGCAAGCAGAGAGAGAGGAGGAAGCAGGCTTCCTGCTGAGCAGAGAGCCCGACTCAGCGGAAGGCAGAGGCTTTAACCCACTGAGCCACCCAGGTGCCCGTATATCTGCTGTCCTGACGCGTGTGGCATCTTCTAGAAATCAAGTGTCACCTCTTTTCCTGATTATTCTATAAATGTCAAACATTAGATTTTAATTCTCTTGGGAATACTCTTAAGCTATATCAACTGTCAAAGGGGGAAGGATAGGAACATCTTCTAAAGTGAAAGTGTATCTCTAGAGGCCTGTTTAAACCAAAGAGTTCCTGGATAAGTAAAATAAAATGGTGGCTAGATTTTGTTAGAAGTTGAATATTACCTTATCTATGTACCACTGGCTATGAGTAATGTCAAAAGATAAAGCAACTACCCATCTACTAAAGTAAATAAGTAGTCTAAATAGTAATAAGATAAAAAAAAATCTGGACAAAATTATATATAACTAGCCAATCTTATATTAGGCCCTTGATGTATCTCACTAAACCAGAAAAATTTGACCATGTTGTACCTAAACATTTTTTATGTCAGAGGTAGAGCTATAGATGATGACAATTTACATATAAAGAAAACTGAATTAAGATTTGCCTTCATAATTTGCCATTTTTCCTTCATAGTCTCTTTGCTCTTCTTTACTATCCCCCAGCCCTTTTCTAAGGACAATTGATATTCTCAGTAGCTATGAGACATCCTATTTCTGAAGATGATGCTGTGGTTTATTTGTTTATTGTGGGTGTGAATGACCCAGTTTATTTCATTTTTTGAGGTTTTTATTTTTTAAAGATTTTATTTATTTACTTATTTGTCAGAGAGAGAGAGAGAGCGAGATAGAGAGCGAGCGAGCGCCTGCAAGCAGGGGGGGGCAGCAGGCAGAGCAGGCAAGGGAGAAGTCGGCTCCCAGCCGAGCAAGGAGCCTGACAGAGGACTGGATCCTGAGGTCATGACCCGAGCAGAAAGCAGATGCTCAAGCAGCTGAACCACCCAGGCATCCCTTTTGGGGGATTTTAGAGATGATTGCATAGAAAAGCCAGTGCTTAACTCGGAGAAATAAATCTCGCAAAAGTAGAAAGTAGATTGCCAAGCATTTGCTTTGATAGGCAATGATGTTTTGGGGTCAAAAAACTTTTTGTTGCCTTTGAGTTTATACCATGTGGCAGTCTGCTCTTTCTAGAGATAAACACTCTTCACTAAAATCAGGGCTAAACCAAGGTGGGTCATAAACTGCAGAGCTTCCCGAAAGCTGGAATACTTGGGGACTGCATAGAATTGACTATATTGAGATTGATTCCAGTGTGGCTCAGGAGGTCTTAGGTTAAATTGGTCAAGACAGAATCATTTAAATGGTTGTTGAAGATGATAAGCTTTCCAGCGACTCAAATTGGCTTGAATGGAATGGGGGTATGACCCAGGCCTTTCATTCTAGTACCATTGAGCCCCTTTTAGCTGGGATTTACTTGTGGAGAAGTAAATGGTTAAGCAGCAAGTCTGTAATCCATTCATTCAAGTTTCAGCGGAGATGACCTTGGGAGGAGAAAAGGTGACTTGGTTCTAATGGCAGACTTCGTGCAATTGAAATAGTGGTATTTACCAACAGTAGAGCCCTGAAACTATGAAAGGCTTTTTTCAGAGTGAACCTGGTTGTCTGGGATTCCTTATGGCCAATCAACCTAGAATCTGTGGATTTGGGGGCATGGTTCCTGGAAAATGTTATGAAAACAATGTAACTAACTGGGGACTTTATAGAAATGCATTATGATTGAAACAATTCCTTTTGTGAGGTACCTGGCTGTCTCAGTTTGTGGAGCATGTGATTCTTGATCTCAGGGCTGTGAGTTCGAGCCCCATGGTAGAGATTACTTTTTAAAAAATTGTTAAAAAAAAAAAAGACTCCTTCTGGGTAGGTGATGTGATCATATACATAGCTTAGAGATATCACTTGGTAGATCTGAGGCTAGAGGTGAACCAATGGGGCAAAAAATATAATACAGGGAACTGAAGTGATGTGCTAAATGTAACTCTGCTTCATTTGAGTCTTATTGTCTCCTTGAGATTATTAGGAAAGTTTGATATTTTGGGTTATATATATTTATCCTATGTGAGTCTAATTTAATAATCTGAGTTTTTTGTGTTATCTCACCTTGTCACTTTGCTGGTATGTTGCTAGTGAACCTCGTTGTCTGGGATTCCTTATGGCCAATCAACCTAGAATCTTTGGATTTGGGGACATGGTTCCTGGAAAATGTTATGAAAACAATGTAACTAACTGGAGATTATATAGAAATGCTTTTTGATTTTTGGAATAATTTGAGCTCCATTAACTGATTAAGCTTGTTGGGTCAATTCAGAATACAACTAAAACTCTGTCTCAGTTTCTCTTTTTGTGAAATGGGATTGATAAATACCTGTCCTCCGGAAAAATCTGTGAAAACTGATTGAATAATTATTCTGACAGTGTTGTTTTGGGGTGGATCTTTGAAAGGAAGGATTAATGTAAAATGAATCGAGTTATATTTTAGTAGTGTCTAAGATATCCCCAAGAGGAAGCTGTGCCCTGAGAACTCAATCTGATTTCATTTCATCTTTAATCTTCCATGCCAGAACTCCATTTTGGGAAATTCATAAAAGCTGCCTCTTGTAGAATAATTTATTTCTAAGAATTAGATGTCTTTAAACATCTCATATACCATTTTCCTAGAAAAGTAGGAAAACAGGGTGCCTGGGTGGCTCAGTGGGTTAAGCCTCTGCCTTCAGCTCTGGTCATGATCTCAGGGTCCTGGGATTGGGCCCGCATCCAGCTCTCTGCTCCATAGGGAGCCTGCTTCCTCCTCCCTCTGTGCCTGCTTCTCTGCCTACTTGTGATCCTGCTTGTGATCTGTCTCTCTGTCAAATAAATAAATAAAATCTTAAAAAAAAAGAAAAGTAGGAAAATAAGATTAAAGAAGTGTAGTGGTATGATGGTAATAGTGGTAGTTCAATGTAGTTCAATACTCATCCTTTCTTGATGTTGGAGCCAAAATTCCAGAAGGTTCTGGCACTTCCCAAGCTTACACAGCTACTAAAGTTACAGCTGGATCTTGAAACCTCTTTCTGGTTATAGAAGTCACCATCCTTTTTCCTTGTGGGAACTACCCACGTCCCATTCTCTACTTCATGTGGTTCTGATGGGTTCCAAAGCGGGGTATGTGGCCAATATCCAGCCAATATTATATCCTCCTAACAGCAGATTTGGACTTCCGGAGCTGGTGGGGAAGAGGACCTCTCCTTATGCTGGGGTTCCTGAATAAGCCTGGAGGTTCCTGATGCCAGCCGATGGGGAGGATGGGTTTGACTGTGAATAAAGCAGGAGCGATTTAGGGAGAAAGAGAGAGATGTTGACCTTGTTAAGGCAGTTGAACTCTTTAGTTTCTCACTTACATAAGGCAATGGATCCTCTTTTTGATTTGAATTTGATTTGAGTTTTTTCCATGTAAAAGAAGAGTTCTAACTTACACGTCATGTTTTATGATCTCAAGTTCTATTATGAACATGTCTACCATTCTACCGAAAATATTTCAGTTTTGCAACAAGACCCAATGCAACAGGACATGTTTAGCTGCGGATTCAGATATAACTTTGGAAGAACAAAATAGCTTCAGTTTTTCCAGCTGGTCCTGGCAAGTAAAAGATTCTTCTCTACTCCATTCTTATACAGCTTTCTGTCGTAGGAATTATGTGATTGATTTCCTCTGTTCACATATCTTCCTCACATTAGACTGTAAGCTTCCTGAGGACAGAAGCTGTATATTTTTATCTCATTTCTCTAGTAACCAGTAAAAACAATTCTGATAGAATCTAATACTTGTTGAATGCTTACTGTGTGTGCCAGGCAGAGATTCATGTTTGATTCACTCAATCCTCATGACAAACTTAGGAGGTGGGTACCATTCTATAGATGGATAAATGTCTGATGTTCATAACACAGAGGTGGTGGAGTTGGGATTCAAACCTTTACAATCTTTTACCCAGTGCTCTGCCCTGCTTCTCCTGATTCATAGATGTACTCGGCAAATACTTAAGTGAAAGAATACATAGCTGTGACATTGGGACGGAAAACTTTAATGATGCCCATCTTACGTTTGGATAAACTGAGTCAGTATTGAGAAGAACTAGAGCCTACAGCTCTTGACTCTTACTGGGGGACTCTTTCCATCATACGGTGCTTATGTATGGATCAAAAAGATAGGCAAGTACTTTAACTGGAAGTTCCAGGTAAAAATTTGGGTCCATTAGCATAACTCCTATTTTCACAAAAGACTATTTTCTGCATTAAAGCACTTAAAAGAATGATCTTCTTATTTAATAAATAATACAACAATAATAATGAGAAAATCAACGAAAATACAAACAATTTCTAAGCATCTTCCCAAAGAATGAAGGAAAAAATTAATGTGGTTGAGGGGCAATCGGTTCTCCATAAATATAGCAGGTGGCATTACTTGGGTTGTTGTATATATCATGTTAATAACCTGAAGATAAGCTAAACTGAATATAAACTATTTCTTTTATTTATAATTTTGAAAGCTTAGAATAAAGGGCTCTAAGACAAAGATAGGCCATGTTCTCCATGAAAGATTCCTGGAAACTGAAAAATAAGGTCTTTTAACATTTTGTGATATAACTGTTTTTCTTGGCTTAAGCGTAGGTTTTAAAAAATGGTGCTCATTGTTTTGCTTCTAGTTCTTTTATGCATGGACAACCGTGCTGATGATGCATTCAGTTTAGGAGAATTTTCCAATTGAAAAAGTGCTCTGGAGAAGTTTAAGCGCCATGAATCACCCAAACCTCATCTAAGTCTCGTGAAGGCAAAGGCTGTGAAAGGCAGTCACAGAGAGAAGACATATTGTAGTTGTGCTGCCTGATTCAACTAAATAGAAAAATATTTTGTAAAGACATGAGAATTTCAGGCATCTGACAGAGTGGTAAGGATAAATGTCACATTCTGTTGGAAAGGCAAAACGAGTGACCTGGCGCTCACCCTCCCGCCTCTTCTTTTTCCCCTTGCCAGGGGGAGACCTGGAATCCCCGTTTCATTCCTACATAACATACTGAAGTCTCTTGGTTACACTTAGGAAAGTGTTGTGAATGCAATGGGGCATTTCCCCCTAATTATTTCCTAATGGCTTTTGGACATCTCAATTTTTTAAAAGATTTTATTTATTTATTTGAGAGAGAGAGAGAAAGAGAGAGAGAGAGAGAGACAGAGAGAGAGAGAGAGACAGAGAGAGAGAGAGAGAAAGAATGCTTGAGTGGGGAGAGAGGGAGAAGCAGACTTCCCACTGAGCAGGACATGCTTCTAGGATGCTGGGTTCATGACCTGAGCCCAATCAGACTTTGAACTGACTGAGCCACACAGGTGCCCCTCTTTCAGACGTCCCAAATGATCTTGATCAGGTGAGTAAATCAATACATTTTTTTCAGTGTGAAGGAGGTAGATTGCTCATAATAATAATAATTATAGCAGCAGCAACAGCAGCAAGCATCTCCTGTTCAGAGGGATCGGTGTTTTCCTCATTTGCCCAGGTAAGATTAGGGGCCAAGGGACAGAGCTTTCCTATTGGCTTGCCTTGTCAACTGGCATTGAATTCTGAATAGAATACGTATCTTACTATTTCCCACTTACTAAACAATACTAAAAATGCCTGATGCCTGGGCCCTCTTCTTCCCAACTTTACTAGCACCCAAATTTTTTCTTTAAAGTTTCTCCTTCAGGGCTTAGAAGCCTTTCTCTTCTCATGCTAGCTCTGTCAGATGGGAATTTTTGGCCTGTAAAAATATCTAAATGCTATGGGTGCACTGAGATGGCCTCTTCAGTCTGCTACTCTCAATGGGGAATTATGTAGTAAAGGGATTCACTTGTCTGCCCGACTTTCTGTGTCCACTGTGCTCCCAGTTTAAATAAGGAAAATGTGGGCAATGTGATCTGTTATGCAGGTGACTGGGTACAGATTTGGGATCTTGTCTTTTTTTCTTTTTTTTTTTTCACATTTTTCTTAGACATTGCATTCCTTGCCCCAGCAAGCAAAAAATGTAACCTGGGGGATACTTTTCCAATATGTCCACTAGCTCATGCCTTTGTTTATTCCAGAGGGGCTCTCTTGTTTGCTATTAGTAGCTATTTTCATATTATCATCTCTTAATTCATAGCAAGCAACCTGATAGTTTCACATGGGGTTGCTTTAAAGGCTAAAGTAGGGACTGCAAGTTCAGACGCAAGTTTGGCTGCAGACAATCATTGGTCAGGGAAATGTAGTTCTTGAGTCTACTTAAGGAACCTTGGCTCCCTTGACCACGGAGGCACCCCGCTAGAACAGTCCTGAGGCCTCCTGAGATAGCTTAATGTCAGCTAACCGAGCCCTGGTTGAGCAGTGATCGTAGGTTGTGGTCACAGGCAACAGGACTGATGGTGGGACTAGTTCTCCAGAAGGTCTCTGCTCGTTCTATGAACTCTTCCATTTTCTGGAGTTCATCTCAGCACTATGTGGTGCTCCGGTCGTACTGTGTGTGGAGGTGCACATGAACTCCAAGCTGCAAGCTTGCTTTTCCTTTGCCGACAAGCAAATCACTGCTCTCTCCAGATTGAATTACCAGGATGCCCCAAGTGAAATGATTTAAGTTGTGGTGGTTTGTTAACACATCAAAGTCACTAATGTCACTCAGTTTTATGTATGTTGATTTTGTTTTCCATAATAAACAAAATTTTCTCGACTTTCCTATCCACACTGTCTGGAGTTGGGCATACAACCTGCCCTTAATAGTTGCATATTGAACAACGACATGTTTCTAAGTTGTGTGTATGACCAAGACATACACATTCTTGGTTTAAGGCTTAGCTTTTAACAGTGATATGGCTTAAAGGATTATGTAGTTGAGGGTCAAGAATGGTTCACTAATAAAGGGGAAGAGCAAAAAGAGGTAGAAGAAGCATAGCTTGTCGGGAAAGCTGTTAGCAAGAGCAAGCTGCATTGAAGGGTCTGGTTCAACTCTCCTTCGTGTTGGGGATAAGCTGAGAAGCGGGATGAATCTGCTTCCCTTCGAAGGCCCTCAATTCCTCGTCGGGAGTAGGGATAATCCCACTCCTTTCCTCATAGTATGCCTGTAAGAGCAAGGCAAATGAAATAATGCCCACGGAAATACTTCATAAAATGTAGAGTGCACCACAAGCGAGGTGATTGTTAAGACAATTATTCCTGGGATGCTCTGAATTCTTCCCCTACTCTCATTGTGCCCTGAGAGCAACACTCTATAACCTAATAAGAACTTGGAAAAATTCAAAGGTGATTTACAACCACAATTTCCTCCCATTTCTCCTCACTAATATCTATTCCTTTCCCTTTCCTTCCCGTTTCTAAAAAAGTAAAACCCACATGAGCCATTTTCTCTGCTAACAGGTGAAGTATGCAGCAGCATGAAGAAGGACAGTTAATTCCCATTATTCACAAGAGATATGTTCTGTAAAGTTACCAAGAACAATGGATTAATGAATACTGAGCCATTGCTCCTCGGGGGAAATGTAGGGTTAGGCTTCTAGGAGCTTGTGGTCACAACGTATTTATCAACCTATCAACACATAGCCTCATTTTATGTGTGTCTTTGTTAGGCACCTTTAAAAATACATATTGTTGGTTTATTAACATTGAACTCATGGCCAGAAGTGCTATAACTCATTTGTGAACAAAGCTTCGCTAACACACGTGTTTTCTCCGTAAGTCAGACGACAGACTTCCTGCACTTGGACAGTAGCATGCTCAGGGGCCGTTTTAAGCAGTGAAACCACCAACAAAAAACACATGAAAATGCAAAATATGGCATTAATAGACTGCAAAAAGGACTCTTGTATGTAATGTGACAGCAGAAACAAGAACGCAGAGTGTCCCCTTGTTTGACCTCAGCTGGGAGAGTTCCTTGAAATTTTCACCCCCCTGCACATGTCTGCAAATGACCAAAAAGTGTTGAGAGTCCTGATTGTAGGGATACAGATACATTTTAGCTTGTAGGTGAATTTGCAAATATGAATCCACAAATCATAAGGATCTGCTGTGCCTCTAGGGGCAGAGTTAGGATTGATTGGTGGAAATGATAGAACAGTTTTCAGATCACTCTCAAAACAGATTTCTTGATAATTGTAATTGTCCAGCAAGAAAGCAGACCTGGCGAAGAGCATCTGTCACTGAAGGTTCTAGAGGAAGGGGCATGATTTAGACTGACTTGGGAAAAGAATACAGGTCCTGAGGGGAGGCTGCTGCTCTGCGGTAAGCAATGACTGATGAAAGAATAGAAAAAGAAAAAAAGGCAAATACAGTTACCATGGTTATTGATCATTCCCTAAAATCAATCTCCATTTACTCATACCCAAAATGGGATTTCAATCAGGCAAATATCAAGCATTTTAGACAAAGTAAAAATCAATTCTTGATCTTAGGGTCTTGAGTTCAAGCCCTACAATGGCTTGAACTACAAAAAGAAAGAAAGAAAGAAAGAAAGAAAGAAAGAAAGAAAGAAAGAAAGAAAGAAAGAAAGAAAGAAAAGAAAAAGTAAAAAGCAGGGCCATTTTGGGATGCCTGGGAGGTTCAGTTGGTTAAACATCTGCCTTCAGCTCAGGTCATGATCCCAGGGTCCTTTTACAGTGGGGAGCCTACTTCTCCCTCTGCACCCCCTGCTTGTGCTCTCTCTCTCTGACAAATAAATAAATAAAATCTTAAAAAAAACAACAGTGCTGTTTTAAATGGGTGTGTGTGCATCAGTACCTTTATTCCTGCACGCTGTCACATCTTAGATGCCACAAGCAGCCCTTAGTAGATTACAGAACAGTGAGAAGGAAAATGCTAAGAGATAAGGAAAGATCATTGAACTGGAAGAAAACGTTCTTCAGTAAATCATCAGAACATAAAAGACAGGTCTTGGGGAAGAAGTCATTTGCAGAAATGCCTAACCCTGGCAGAAAGAGAGGGTGCATCTCCACGAAGGACAGAAAGATTCAGAGAATAGGATCTTTACTAGGAAGCAAACTGTGTCCCTTTGCTTATAAGTAAAAAACAAAATGATATTGCCCCTTTCCAGTAAAACTGATTGTTTAATGATCAGGAACACTGAGGCCTTGCAGAAAAATTTGATGGTTGGGGTTAAAATGTATTTTCCGAGGCTGGGTTAGGGAGGAGAGGCCACAGCCACCTTCACATGGTGTCTTCTCCCCTCTAGTTCCTGCAAAGAGGCAAGGGAAATTCTACAACATTCAACTGGGAGCTGAGAGTTCTGTGTTTTTGTTTTTGTTTTTTTAAAGCAAAGCTAAATAAAGTAATAATAAATTCCCTTGTTTCTGCCTTGGCCTGGCTTGTATTGTTGCATCAGTTGGTGAAGAGGGGTGTGGGGCTTGTTCTCTTTCACTTTTGTGGGGATTGTATAGATTCTGGACTAGTGGGGACGTGATTCCTACCCACTCATGGGACTGGGCTGGGTTTTGGATTTCTTCCCCCTTTTTTTCCCACTCCTATCTAGACAGAAAGCTAGCTGACAGCTATGTAGACTCTGAGAGGGTAAAATGCATTATTTTTCTTTTAAATTTTAAAAATTCCCACCTTTCTGGATCCCAGAAAGTTAGTCTGGGGGCACCTGGGTGGCTCAGTTGGTTAAGCCACTGCCTCCAGCTCAGGTCTTGATCCTGGAGTCACAGGATCGAGTCCCTCATCGGGCTCCCTGCTCCGCGGGGAGTCTCCTTCTCCCTCTGACTTTCTCCCTTCTCATGCTCTCTCTCTCTCACTCTCCCTCTCTTAAATAAATTTTTTTTTTTTTTTTTTTTTTTTAAAGAAAGTCCGGCTGCTCTCTTCACAGGAGCAGGGGACTCATTTTCTTTAGCCTCCAACATCTATTCCTGGTTTGGACGGTCTTGGGCTGTTGCTCAGGTTAGCTTCTAGACAACAATTTGCCTTTCACTTCTGTTCATTTCTGGAACTTGAGCTTCCTTTTTCTTCCTTTCAAGTCTAGACACGTATTAAGGAGAAAACATTCATCCAGAATCTTTATATATTTAGAGTAGGGACTGGAAGGTCTCCCTGTGCCTGCTCCATTTGCCATAATGAGCAAAAGTCAGCAAATGGTATTTCTCAACCCAAATTGTTAATTTTGAAAAATATCAAACTTTCGAAATAGTTGAACAAATTGGTCAAATGACTACCCATCTACCCTTCACCAATTACTAACATGTTGCCACATTTCTTCTCTCTGTCTATATTTGTGCTTTGCTGAGCTATTTGAAAGTAAGTTGTAGAGAGCACGTCACAATTTGTAAATACTTGAGCATTTATCTACTTCAAAACCACAATACTATTACCACAAACTTGACAATAAATCTATGTATTTTTATATACAACCAATCTTCCAATGTCCCCAGTTATCACTGAAATATATTTCATAGCTTTTTCAAAAGGAAATTTAAGAATCAATTAAATTATTCACCCTTTGTGCAACTGATCTAGCAAAGGCTGTATAACCATCCCTCCATCTTTTTATATTTTTCTTGACCCTGCCTATTTTGAATGGTTCAGGGCCTCTGTGTTGTAAAATATCCCACATTCTGAAATTTCCCGATTATTTTTTCATGATGAGAGGGTTTTTTTTTTTTTTTTTTAAGATTTTCTGTATTTGACAGAAACACAGCTAGAGAGGGAACACAAGCAGGGGGAGTGGGAGAGGGAGAAGCAGGATTCCTGCTGAGCAGGAAGCCCAATGTGGGACTCTATCCAGGGACTCCAGGATCATGACCTAAGCTAAAGGCAGACGCTTAAGGATTGAACCACCCAGGCGCCCCTTATGATGAGAGTTTTAAAATCATCATAGAATATGTATATAAGATAAAAGTCAGCATTTTAACCACTCGTGAGTTTACTGTTGTGCCTTTAGTGCTTTAAGCACGTTTGTATCATCTTGGAACCATCAACCATTCTCCAGACCTTTTCCCTCATCTTAGTGGAAACTGTCTTCCTTAAACAGTAACTCCTCATTCTGCGTCATCATTTTACTTTGTGTCTCTATGAAGGTGATCATTCTAGCCACTTCCTATAACGGAAACACACAATATTTGCCCTTCGGTGTCTGACTTGTCTCACGTAGGCAATGGCTTCAGGATTCATGTTGATGCAATGTGTCAGAATCTCATTCTTTTAAAAGGCGGAATACTATTCTATTTTGTGTATGTACCACATTCTGTTTATCCCTTCCTTCCCTGATGGACATTTGGGCTGTTTCTACCCTGTGGTTATTTTGAATATGCGGCTATGAACTTTGGTCTACAGATATCTGGTTGAGTGCCTGCTTTCAATTTTCGTGATTTGATTGATTGATTGATTGACTTTTGTCACAGTAGTGCATAGGTGAGGTAACATACATCTTACTGGATCACATTCTGGTAGGAGGCACAGAATGTCAGTGTTCCTCTTTAAGCAGTGCTGACTTTGACCGCGTGTTGAAAGTGATGACCCCCAAGCTATTCCACTGTAAAAGCACCTTTGTCTTTTTCTAATCAGTTAGGAATTTGTGGAGTAATATTATGAGATGTGTACATACACTGTTCACTCATTAATTTTATCATTTATTAATGATTCTTACCAGAATTAATTATTATATTGGTGGTTGCAAAATGGTGATTTTAAAAAAATTCAATCATTCGTTTTACAATTTTTGGCATTTTTCTGTAGGGGGAATAATTTGAATAAGTGTCCTTCTCCTCTAAATCTATGGAGGCCAGGAAAAAAAAGTGGCATTTTCAAGGGCTGAAAGAAAAGAGCTGTCAACTTAGATGAAAGGAAAGTTAAGGGAATTTATCACCAACAGGCCTACCTTAAAAGAATGGCTTAAAGGAAATTCTCTAAGCAAAAGGAAATAATAAAAGAATCTTGAAGCATCAGAAAGTAAGAAAGAATAACTGAATGAAAAAAGGGGCACTGTACAATAAACCTCAACAAGTTTAAAATAACAAAATCATACAGATTATCTATTCTCTAATAATAATGGAACCAGACTGGAAATCACTAACAGAAAGATAACAGGAAACGTTCCAAACACTTGGAAACTAAATAATTTATTTCTAAATAATTCATGGATCAAGGAGGACATCTATAGGGAAATAAAACATTAATTTAACTGAATGAAAATAAAAATACAACATACCAAACTTTGTGGAACACAGGTAAAGGAATTCTAAAATGGAAATTAAATGCATTGAATGCATGCCTTGAGAAAAAGGAAAAGATTCAAACCAATAATCTAGCTCCCAGTTTAAGAATTTAGAAAAGAAAAGCAGACTAATCTCAAAGCAAATAGAAAGAAGGAAGTAATGGAGATGGGAGTTAAAAAAAATCCATAGGGGGCGCCTGGGTGGCTCAGTTGGTTAGGCGACTGCCTTCGGCTCAGGTCATGATCCCGGAGACCTGGGATTGAGTCCCATATTGGGCTGCCTGCTCGGCGGGAAGCCTGCTTCTCCCTCTCTCACTCCCCCTGCTTGTGTTCCCTATCTGGCTGTGCTTCTCTCTGTCAAATAAATAAAATCTTTAAAAAAAAGTCCATGAAATTGAAAATAGAAAATGTTAGAGAAAATCAATGAAACAAAATTCTGATTTTCTGAAAGATCAATTAAATAAAAATCTGTAACAAGGTTGACCCAAAAACAAAATCAAAACCAACCAAGAGAGAAGACACACAATATGTCAGGAAGAAAACAGTGGATACCACTTACAGACCCAGAAGGTATCAAAAGGATAATAGGGGAATAACAAACAGCACAACACACATAAACTTATCAACTTGAATGAAACAGACCAGTTCCTTAAAACCAAAAACTACCACAACTCCCCTAATATGAAATAGGTAATTTGAGTAGCCCTATAACTATTGAATCAACGGAACTTGTGATTTGAAAACTGAAAAAGAAATCTGTAGGCCTAGATGGTTTCACTGGAGAATCTTATAAAATACGTAAAAAAGAATTAACACCAAGTCTACACAATCTCTCTCTACACAATCTTTTCTTCATTTTAAGAATCCAATATTGGGTGGCTCAGTTGGTTGAGTGACTGCCTTCGGCTCAGGTCATGATCCTGGAGACTGGGGATCAAGTCCCACATCGGGCTCCCTGCTCGGCGGGAAGCCTGCTTCTCCTTCTCTCACTCTCCCTGCTTGTGTTCCTTCTCTGTCTGTGTTTCTCTGTCAAATAAATAAAATCTTAAAAAAAAAAAAGAATCCAATATTACTTGATGCCAAATAAAGATTAAAAAAATAGAGAGCAATATCTCTCATGAATATAGATACAGAAATTCTTAAAATATTGGCAAATTCTACAGTGCAAATAGATTGTATACCATAAACAAATGGGGTTTATGTCAGGGACATTGGGTTGGTTTAATATTCAAAAATCAATCAATGCCATACACTGTATTTGTAAGGTAAAGAGTCAAGACCACATAATCATACATGGATGCAGAAAAAACATTTCAGGGCGCCTGGGTGGCTCAGTGGGTTAAAGCCTCTGCCTTTGGCTCAGGTCATGATCTCGAGGTCCTGGAATTAAGGCCAGTATTGGGCTCTCTGTTCAGCAGGGAGCCTGCTTCCTCCTCTCTGTCTGCCTGCCTCTCTGCCTACTTGTGATCTCTCTCTCTCTGTCAAATAAATAAATTAAAAATTTTTTTTAAAAAAGAAAAAACACTTTAGTACCCATTCATGATAAAAACTCTCAGAAAAATAGAAATAATGGAACTTTTTCAATGTGGTAAAGAGTATCTACAAAAAACCCTACAGGTACTATTATAACTTAATGGTGAAAGATTGAATGTTTTCTCCTTAACTCTGGAACAAAGCAAGGATGTTTGTTTTTACCACACTTACTCAACATAACACTGGACATTCTGTTTAATTCAATAAATTGAGAAAAGAAAATAAAAGGCATTTAGGTCAGAAAGGAAGAAATACAATTAACTTTATTTGCACATGGCATGATTCTATCAGTAGAAAAATCCCAAGGAATCTAAAAAATAGCTATAAATAGGTCATGGGACACAAGATAAATAAATGAAAGTCAGTTGTACTTCTAAATATTAGCAACGGACATATGGACACTTAATTAAAAATACAATACCATGGGGCACCTGGGTGGCTCAGTTAGTTAAGCCACTGCCTTCAGCTCAGGTCATGATCCTAGAGTCCCGGGATCAAGTCCCACATCGGGCTCTCAGCTCCACGGGGAGTCTGCTTCTCCCTCTGACCTTCTATCCTCTCATGCTCTCTCTCACTCTCAAATAAATAAATAAAATCTTAAAAAAATTACAATACCATTTACAATCACTCAAAAAACAAAAAAGAACCCACGAAATATTTAGGTGTTTAACTCTTTTTTTTTTTAACTTTATTTATTTATTTGACAGAGGGAGAGAGAGATCACATGTAGGCAGAGAGGCAGGCAGAGAGGCAGGCAGAGAGATGTAGGTGTTTAACTCTTTTAAAACATGTACAGGATTTGTTTCCTGAAAACCACAAAATGCTAATAAAAAATATCAAAGCAGATCTAAATGGAGAAATAGATTATTATGTTCATAGATTGGAAGACTCAAAATAGTAGAGATGTCAATTCTCCCTAAACTGTTATACATGTTTGATGTAATTTGTATTAAAAGTCCAACAAGAGTGAAATAAGCCAAGCAGAGAAAGTCAAGTATCATATGGTTTCACTTACTTGTGGAACATAAGGAGTAACATGGAGGACAGTGGGAGAAGAAAGGAAATGTGAACTGGGGTAAATCGGGGAGGGAGATGAAGCATGAAAGACTTTGGACTCTGAGAAACAAACCAAGGGTTTTGGGAAGGAGGGTTGTGGGGGGATGGGTGAGCCTGGTGGTGGGTACTGAGGGCACGAATTGCATGGAACACTGGGTGTGGGGCATAACAATGAATCTTGGAACACTGAAAACATAAAATAAATTATTATTAAAAAAAAAAAGGCCAGCCAGATTTTTTTTTGGGGAGATAGAAACAAGATTATTCTAATTTTTACATGGAAAGCTAAAACAGTTTTGAAAAAGAAGAATGAAGTGTGAGGAAACATTCTATATCATTTCAAGACTTATTGTAGGGCTGTAGGAATACAGATTATATTGGTGGAGGGAAAGACACAGAGACCAATGAAACAGGATAGAGGATTCAGAAATAGACCTGCACAAATACGCTCATCTGGGTTTTGACAAAGGTATAAAAGCGATTCCATGATGTTGATGCATTTGTACATGTGCAGGCAAAAAAAAAAAAAAGTCTTGGCCTAAGTCTCACACCTTATCCAAGAACTAACTTATTGTGCATAACTGTCTTACATGTAAAACATAACACCTTAAAGCTATTCGAAAAATCATAGAAGAATATTTTCAGCATCTTTGGGAAAAGAGTTGTTAGACTTGACATTAAAAGCCGAACCCAGAAAAGGAAAAATTGATAAACTGGACTTTACCAAAACTAGAATCTTTTGTTCTGCAAAAGAAAATGCCAAGAGAAGGAAAAGGCAAGATACAGACTGGGAGAAAATATTTGCAAACCACATTTCTGACAAAGAACTGATATCTGGAGTTTATAAAGAACTCTCAAAACTCAACAGTTAAGTGAAACAGACTTTTTAAAAACCCAGTATCGTAACATGGGGAAAATACATGAAGAGACCCTTCACCAAAGAAGATATACAGATGGCAAGTAAGTACATGAAAAGATATTCGACATCATTAGCTGTTAAGGATACACAGATTAAAACCACAAGGACAGCTTACTACCCACCTATCAGAAGGGTGTCGTCACTAAAAAAAATAGTCATTATTTTTTAGTGCTCTCAAGGTGTGGAGAAACTGGATAACATACATCGTTGGTGGGAACTTAAAGTGATACAGCCTCTCTGTAAACAGTTTCACCATACATTTTTTTTTTTAACTAAACATACGACATGCATAGGACCCAGCAATTGCACTCTTAGGCATTTATTCTAAGAAATGAAAACTCCTTTCCACACAAGAACCTGTACATCAATGTTTATGGTAGCTTTATTCATAATGGCCTCAAATAGGAAACAACCCGATGTCTTCCCAGGGGTGAATGTTTAAACACACTTAAATACACTTTGTACATCCATGCCATAGAATATGATTGTGCAATGAAAAGGAATGAACTACTGGTACACATTAGTACCACTTGGATAAGTCTCCAAAGAATTATGCTAAGTGGAAAAAGCCCATTCCAAAGGTTATAATATTGTATGAATTTGTTTATGTAACAGTCTCTTGAAATGACAAAATTATAGAAACAACAGATTAGGAGTTGTCAGCGGTAGAGGTAGGGATGAAGGGAAGAGGACAGAGGGGAAGTGGGTGTGGATATAAGGAATCCTGGAAATGATATAAATAGTCTGTATTTTGACTGAATCAATGTCAACATCAAAATCAATCAATGTTGTGACAATGTACTATAACTTTGTAAGATGTTACCATTGGGTAAAGCATACACGGGAGTTCTGTTATTTCTTAAAACTGCATGTGAATATACAGTTATCTCAGTATCGGAAGTTTAATTAAAAATTTGTATTTACAGTTCCTGCTCTCAGAGATTCTGTTTAAGTAAATCTGTCAAGGGGCCTAGGAAACTGCATTTCCAAAAAAATACCGTATATGATTCTGACAGGGAGACCATAGCTCACTCTGTGAAACACTATTCTATACCATTTCAAGGGAAGTAAGAAATGTCCTCCTGAAATTGCTAGTTCAAATTTAACACACAGTGTCATATCCTTTACCATCTTTTATTTCATGTTTGTACAGTAAAACCCAGTTTCTTATTAATGGATTTCCTTGTTTGTTTTATCTTACAATATACATAAAACATACAGGAGATTATAATACCAATACTACTCTATATTCACAAGTAAAGCATAAGGTTATTTGCACTTCTTTGCCTTTACAGTATATCCTACAAAAATTTATGGTCAGAATACTATGTTCAAAAGTTATTTGAGGAGCACCTGGGAAGCTCAGTCAGCTAAGCATCTGACTTTAGCTCACGTCATGATCTCAGGTTCCTGGGATCAAGCCTTGCATCGGGCTCTCTGCTCAGCGTGGAGCATGCTTCTCCCTCTCCTCTCCCTTTGTTCTCTCCCTCTCTCAAATAAATCAATAACATCTTAAAAAAGAAGTTATTTGAATTGATTCTTTTCTCTGTGAGTTTATTTTATTATTTAATCAATTTGATAAACTTTAGTTTCCTTTGTTTTTGTTTGTTTGTACTCCAATTTAGCATGTACTTTTTCATTCTTTTTAATTTTAATTTTTGAATATATAAAATATTTTGATAATTGAAAATTCAAAATAATGTAAAAAGGTATACTCAGTGAAGTCACATTCCCATCTCTTCCTCTCACACATCCTATCCTCATCCTTATTATATAGGTCATAAAATTAGTTAGTTTCTGGTTTTTAATTTCTATGTTTCTTTTTGGCAAAAAAATATATTCTTATTTTCTTTTTTAATCACACAAAAGGTAACATACTATATACACTCTTTTATGTCTTGTTTTTTTAAACTTAAAAATATATATTGAAAAATCATTTTGTATCCGCTCATAGAATATATATATATATGTGTGTGTGTATATATATATATGGGTGGCTCAGTCAGTTACATGTCTGGCCTTCAGCTCAGGTCATGATCCTGGGTCCTGGGATCAAGCCCCACATTGGGCTCCCTGTTCAATGGAGAGTCTGCTTCTTCCTCTCCCTCTGCCTACTGCTCCCCCTTCCTGCCACTCCCCCTACTTGTGTTCTCTCTCTCACTCACTGTCTCCCAAATAAATAAATAAAATCTTTTAAAAAAGAGAGGGAAAAGGGAAAAAATATATATTAAGATTTTATTTATTTTTTTAATTTGTTTGAGAGAGAGAGAGAGAGCATGCTGGAGTGGGAGTGGGGGGACAGAGAGGGAGGGAGAGGAAAAAGGAAAGAATCCCAAGCAGACTCAGAGCTGAGCACAGAGTGTGATATGGGACTCAATCTCAGGAACCTGAGATCATGACCTGAGCTGAAACCAAGAGTCAGACAATTGACTGAGCCACCCAGGTACCCCTGAAAAAGGTATATGTGTGTATATATATTTTTTAAAGATTTTATTTATTTATTTGACAGAGGGAAACACAGTGAGAGAGGGAACACAAGCAAGGGGAGTGAGAGAGGGAGAAGCAGGCTTCCCACTGAGCAGGAAGCCCGATGCAGGGCTTGATCCCGGGTTGTCCGGGATCATGACCTGAGCTGAAGGCAGTCGCTTAACCAACTGAGCCACCCAGGCACCCCTGAAAAGGTATATTCTTAATAAATAGTTGATGATTGAAATCTGATCGAATATTATCACTCAGGGACTTAGTCAATGATAATAACAGTACAGAAGGATGAAGTCTAAATGTCTTTCATTGGAACTCTGAGGTACATTGCTTATTCTCTGCTCTAGTTCATGAATGTCTCCTAAGCTATGGAGCATCTTTTGCTGGTAAAATCTTTCATTTTAAAGCAAATGAGTTTTACATGACTTGTGTTTCATTATTGTTAAAGATCCTAGGTTTTTTTTTTTTCTTTCCCCCTCAAAAGATTCAGGCAAATTCTTGAAAGTAGCTTTCAACCTGTAATGGATAGTTTTTAGTTTGTATTTAACTTGCATGTTTGGGAGTATCTATTCCTGAGCAGTGAAATCTTCCCTCTCATTGTGAACCCCAGGCTGATCTCAAAACACCTCTTATGGGCTGGCTTGCCTACTCTGGGGGCTCAGCAGGCAGATTGCTCCACAGAAGCTTCTCTACATAGCAGATCTCCTGGGAAAGTTAGATACCACTCACAGTTGGGGTGCTTAAAAAAGTCATGGGTATAACTTGTGTAGAATCTGTTTTGGGATGTGCTTGCTTTCTTTCAGGTTTTAGACCATAAGAGCTGGCTCTTACCAGTTGGATGTAGATTATGTATCAATTAATAGGAGCATGCTGATTGATTACGGTCCTTTCAAAAACCCTTTATAAAATAAGAAAGTGTACCCAAAGTTCTAAGATTACATCTTTAATTAAATTTAGCCAGATAAATACAAACCTTTTTAAAAGATAGTAAAAATCAGGAATGTATTTCTCTCTTGAACATCACTTGGTCAATCACAGGACCTTGCTATTTATGTAACATGAGGATTTCATTATTCTTGTGTAGCCCAAACACAATGCTGAAAACTTCCTGTGAGTAGATGTTCATAAACAAATACATGTAGTGGTTTAACAATTGCAATTAGGAACAATTTTGCTAATAGTTATTTTAAACTGATGGTCAATACAAACTTCTATTTATTTCATGTATTTTTTCTCGGATTTTACACTTAACTTTGCTAGTATAGTTTGATTTTGCAAACATTTTGTAGCTAAAATCCATAGTACTACATTTAAGTTGTGCAAATTGGTCCACTTGCAGTCAGAATAAATGTATTTATTTGATAGACATTTAAATCAACCTATAAAACAGTGCTCTGTGTGTGTGTGTGTGTGTGTGTGTGTGTTTAGCCAAGAGCATAAAGGTTAATAGTAATAAAATCAACATTTATTAAACTCTGCATTAAGTGCTTTATAATCATCTTATATAATCACAGATTTGTCTTCAGATGAACAAGGAGGCTCAGAGAGGGGAGCTAACTCGCCCAAGAAATTGAACACATATTAACACAGCTCATAGGAGGCTGTACTGAGATTACAAATGCCTGCAGACAACTCGCTGAGAGTTGCAGGCAGGTGAATATGACATATTCTTTAGAAAGGCCATTCTCTACTATGCATGTTCATTACCATTATCTCTATAATGGTAATTTTCAAAGGAAAATTGTTTCTCAAAAACTTTTTAATGTAAAGATAGCTGGTTCCAAGGAGCAAGCTGTGGGAGACCTGATCTCAATCAGTGTATCATTTCACTCAATTCGCTGACCAAGTGTGGGAGAAGAGGCCAGTGAAATGACCAAGTTTATGAAAAAGTCCATAGAAAAAAGCAGAGGTGATTCTCTTCCATGTTTTTTTTTTTAAACTAGAAAACTTTTCCAAAGTGAAAAAGAATATATTCCAGGCGGGATGGAGTCATTTTCCGCATTACCGTTACACTTGTTCCTATTCCAGTCATGTCACGATAACTACCACAGATGATCCTGGTAGTTGTTCAGGTCATCTCTTTCTCTTATGTTGTGACATTATGTGCTGTGAATAATGAATGGATAGAAAACAGCACTTAGTACAATGTCTGAGACACACACCTAAAAAGAAGTCTTCATCAGGCTAGAGCTTATACTTAGGGAATGGAAAAATGGATTCAGTGGTTGAGAACAAAAAAATCCAGACAGGTGATAAAGTTATTCAAGGCATATAGTGGGCAGCAGGTACCAGTTCTAGAAGTTGGAATCTGTCAGAGTGGTTCAGAAAGGGGTCATAAGTATGCTGAATAGAGCATGATGTCCGTGAGATTAGAAATAGGTGGCATCAGACCCAGAATCATTTATTTGCTCATTCATTAGGCATTAACTGTCTTCTATGGAACAACACTATCCTATGTATTATGAATACAAATGAATAAAACATGGCCTGTTCCTCACAATCCCATGATGGAAGCAAAAAATCTAAGCAATTACAATACAATGGGCTGTATTAGAATATAGGTAAAAGAAAGGTTTTATAAATCCAGTAGAAAAAAAATGACCAAATCATATTGGTGAAGCCTTAGCAAGTAAGGTAAATGAGGTAAAAATTGCCTGTTCCTTGAAAGGTTAAGGCCGGGTTAAGAAGAAGGCAAAGCATTACAGATATAGGAACAGCGTATAACAAAGTATTAGGGATGAAAAGTAATCTTGTATTTAGAGAATGGCAACACTTTAAGGGATTGGAAGGCAGGATGCGTCAGGGGAAGTGAAAAGATAGTACAACTGTAGTGATAACCAGATAGGGGTTTACAAAATACTTTGAATATCATCCCTTAGCCGGTGGGGATCCACTGGATGTTTTCACCATAGGATGGCGATTTCATGGACATGAATTTACCATGAAAGTAAGGATGTTAAAAAAAAAAAAGTAATGATGTTAAATTTTCAGAGCTCCTCACCTGCGTGGACCTTTCCAAGACCCTTAGAAGATCCTGAGCAAGGTGCCCAAGCCTGTTTGTTTTTGCCAAGTTTGGAAAAGAAATAGTTTATTTTATGGAGAGCACTCTAAATTGGATAATCTTCAGCCTTCACAAAACCTAGATTGTTCCCAGGCATGACCTATGACTTATGACTCTGACAATGAGATGGAGGATGGGATGGAGGGGAAGAGGCTGGTAGCAGTCATTGAGAACTGAATTAAGGCCGTGGTGGAGATGATCAAGAGAAGGGGCTGGCCCTTAGGAGGTAAAATCGGCAGGATTTGTGACAAGTTAACATGGGGCTGGAGTAGATGGAAAGAATCTTTGGAAGATTCAGATTTTTAATGGGTGCCGAAGAGGATGGTGTCACTATAACAGCAAAATGAAATATATATTTGGGAGCTGGAAAGACTGTGGGTTAACTTTGTCAGGGAAGAGGATCCCTAAAGGAGGGTGTTCAACAATGTTAGATACTAAAAAAAAGATGGGAGGGAATGAGAACTAAGGATTGTCTGTTGAGTTTGGTATATAAGAAGTCACTGGGGACCATTGGGTGGTGTGGTGAACTTAGAAAGCAGCACCAAGGGGATTACAGCCCTCCCTATGACTTTGATGAGTTCAAGGTTGAACAGCAGTGGCTTTGGGGGAGTGGGTGAGAGATGAGCTAATGAATGAAAGACAGTCCCAATCAAGAGGGACCAAAGAGGTGGTCAGGCTGTGAGGAAAAGGATTCAGACACAGGGGAACCAAACAGGCTCTAGCAGAGTGTGGGATTTTTGGAATCTGAAGCCACAAGGCACAAGGCACTGGGAAGACTGGGAGTTGGGCTGTATTAACGCTGAAGAATTTCAGTATTGCCATAAAATGCCCCAAATCCCCAGGATGAAGATAAAGTGGACTCCAGAGTACTGGGCATATCTGAACCAGCAATCATTGGAACAAGAGAGCTCAGTGATACAGTAGGCAAGATGCAGGGGATCAGGGGATCGGGAAGAACATAACCAGAAGGAAAAATTTATGGTTGGGTAAGGGATGCTAGGCAACTCCTCTTGCCTCCAGGCTCAGGAATCTGGAGTCAGCACTTCCTAAAATCAGAGGGGAGAGTCAGGCCCATTGCCCTTTGTATTTCTAACAATAGCACTACAGTCTTTTAAGTTTGTCACGTGGTCACTCAGAAGTTTCAGAGAGGAAAAACTGGAGATTTTGCTATAAAGATTCCTAAGGGGAATCAAGAAAGACATAGTATAGGTCTGGGACTATTCACTAAAGTACTCCTAGCAGCAAAAAGCAAAAGAAACACAGCTGGAATCATTTTATGAATTGCAGGGAAATTTTAAGATTGAATTCAGTCAAGATAATTGGTTTTTAAGTATGTCCTTCTCCCTCTCTTCAATTTGATATTATTAACATGAAGTCTTTTTAAATGTCAATAATTTAAACGTGATTTAATTTCTTTAATGAAATTGTTTAATAACTGGAGAATATAAGAATAGCTTTTGAGCAGCAGCAGCAGAGGAGGGTGCTGAGGGCAAGGGGGAGCGCTCAGCCTTGGAGGGGAAGGAAGGTGCCTTCCATCTCTCCAGGGTGACTGGTTGATGCCACTGGAGTCCCATTGAAAGGCCTTCTGTTTCAAGTTCCCCCAGCTAAATGCAAGGGGACTGCATGCCAAATGCCACCCCAGGAAATGTAAAGTGTATTAAAATAGGCAGCGATCCAATAGTATTAGATAGGATTCCTCCGCACGCAAAATTCTGGGATGTAAGTGAAGTTGGCATCTGGATGACAATTGGACTGTCAAGGGCCCTAGCCTGGTATTTAAAGACCTCCACGATTTACTTCCGGCACAAACACTGAATCATATTCAACTTTCAGTCCTATTCTACTGTTTTTTTTTGTTTTGTTTTGTTTTTTTAAACACACGTCTGAGTTTATCTATTCCATGACTTGTAGAGTGATGCTTTTGGAACCTGGAACCAAGTAGAGGACTTCATATTTATCTCTATTTAATGCTGTCTTGTGATTTTGAAATAGGTCCTATTTCCAGAGCTGTTCAGACTTCTTGAATACTGTTTTGACCATCAGGTATTCCCTGTTTCTCCCAGCTTTGTGCCACTGACACTTCCATTCACATAATTGATTGGAAATACGGAGAAGACAGGATGGAAGACAAAGCTCTTGAGCCTTAAAACATTTCCTGTGGGTTGATTTGGATCACTTAATGGGGGAAACTGAAGGAACATCTCCCAGACACCTGCCCTGACAGATGATTCTTTGCACGGATTACCTACCACATTCACCCTTAATAATAGTAGCACAGCTAGCAAGGGCTGGACTTGATTTCTGGTTCTACATCTGTCTAACTCCGTGCTCTTTCCAGTAAGCAAATGACCTCTAATTATTTAAAGTTCTTCACTTGAATGCTCAGCTTCCTACAAATCTACCAACCTGCCTTTGCTTCCAGCTCAGATTTCTTTCTAGGCCGGATTTCTGCATCTTGTCTAAGGATGCCAGCACAGGCCCTGATAAATATTTGGATGAAATTCAAATACACATCGTGAGTTTCTCTCAGGCTTATTGGGACTAAGGTAGTATGGGGTGTGGTGGCAAAGGAGGATGAATGATAGAGTTTGATTTTTCCACAAGATGGCACTTATTTTTTGTTGGTTTGAGGCGGAAAACTCCTGGCCCCAGCCCTGGCCTATCCACTGTTCCCCACTGCTCCCTCCTGAGACAGAAAAAGACCAAATGGCTGTCCCATTTTGGTTAAGAAAAGAAAAACAACAGCCCCCCCCCCCCCCGCAAATGATTTAGCACTCTCCTCTGGCGCTTCCGTATAGATTAAACCTCTGCATGAAGAGGGCCCGTCGGCCATTAGAGACTGTGAAAATGTCCCGTTACCATCCCCCATCCCCGTAACCCTGCCGGCCCCTCAGTCTTTGGGGAATGATCCCACTGAGCCTGCTGGCATAATAAAGCTGTATCCTCCCTGATTTCCGTGTGTCGCTTGAGTTTCCTCAGTCACCTCAGATTTTTTAGCAACATTCGGTTCCCTGACTGGGAAACCCAACCGCGCTGGCCCATTGTGCCACCCGTGTGGGACAGGAGATGGGCCGCGGGGGACTATGAGGTACCTACCCTAGGGTTTAGGCGTGCCCCGCTGATTTTCAGCTTGCTCTGAACCAGGCATTGTATAAAATGCTTTACATGTATTAGATATTATCTCATTTATTTTATACAACAACCCTCTGAAATGCTTCCTATAATTATCTCCATTTTATGCATTAAGAAACAGGTGAAAAAGTTAAGTGATGTTCTTATAAGCCACGGTTTGAACCCAGAAAGATGGTCTCTTCCAGGGCCCGTGGAGCTCATCATGATTGGAAGAGACTCCTTCAAGGATCTCTTGCATTTCCATTTGTCTTGTGAGCAGAGCAACTGATACCTGGTTCTCAAGTATCTTTTCCAGAAGTTTATATAATGAATAGCCTTAGGAGCTGTGGTGTTTCTCTGTCAGATAGTAAATAAAATGTATATACGAGAATTTGACTCTCTGTGGACAGTTTAGAAATGCAGTTCCAGTTAAGAGTATCTTGAAGCAGGGCTTCCAATTTAAGTTTGCAAAATAGAAGGGCAGGTTGCTGGGTTGCCTTGGTTGGTGCCCTTAAGGGATGCAGACTCATTTTAATGGCTAAAATAAACACAAGAGAAGATCACTTAGTCTGGGTTTGCCATTGATTTCAAGCTTGACATGTATCTGTCAACAGCAGAACCTACCTAATGTCAAGAGGTTCAGGATTTTAGAAGAAGAGCTATTCTGGGATAAATAACACTTGTTTGGGAAAATCTTAGAAACTTATTGGAGAAACTATGCTTTTAGTTTATCCAGAAAAAGTGATGATTAGAGAATGTAAAATGGTAATAATTTCACTTACAGAAAATGGTTCTGATTACTATGCATTTTCAGAGTTTGGGGAGAAAGAATTTGGGTCTTCCAGAAGGAGATTTTAGGAATGTTTACCTAAATTGCACACAAGAGGCATATACTCAAAAGGTTGAACCCAAAGGTTTCATGCAAACTATTTAAAATTTCAGGCACATATCTCATCTCTCCCTAAATTTTCTGCTTAGCAGCTCAGGCACAGGGTTTCCTCTGGACACTATGTGAAAAAGTAGACAAAATATGCAGGCTCCCAGGCAGGGTCTGGTCAGTGGCGCATTAGAGCACAGATTTCAAATATGGGTGCATGGATTTCCTTCTTTTTAATTTTGCAATTGGATTAATGGTTAACGGATGCAGAGAACGAGGTAGCTGGTTTCAAATAAGAATGATATTGGCTGCAGCTGGGCCAGTCCTGGTGAATTTACTACAGATTTCCATAAAGCAGGGGTTCTGAGACTTTGATGAATGTCTGAATCCCATGCAGGGCTAGCTCTTTTAGGCTAGAGGCGCTCAGAGAGTATCAGATTCATTTGGTCTGGGGTGGGGCTGAGAATCTGCATTTCTAAGACATTTCCAAATAACTCTGAAACATGGACTCCACAGATCCACCCTAGACGTGTTCTGTGGGATTATTTTCCATATTGACCTTAGGAAGATAACAACTTTTGTTTCCCAGAAGAACTTCCTTTCAATGCCTTCTGATTTTTGTTTTCTACTGTATTCCTATGTTACCTAAGTTAAAATGTAGCTCTGCCTTAGCCTCGTGAACTCAGGTGCAGCCCTTCCTCGCTGTTACTCTTGCATCATTTCTTTTTCCTTCAAATGTGAAGCAACACCCACTAATTTTCAGGCGATTTTTCTGGACAAAATAATGCATATTTTGCAGACCTCCTCTGGAGTGGGAAGGAACTCGTTTCCTTTTGATCTTAGATTTTACCTATTGAATTTCTGAGTGTTGTGCATCAACAGATTGCATCATCTTTAAGGCCAAGACTCTAAGACAGGGAAACTGAAGGGACCCCCATGAGAGAAAAAGCTGTTTTGTTTTTTTTTTTTCCCTTTGCTTCGTACCTGGCTTCTATTCTTGCTAGGACCCACATCCCCACCCTGCTCTACACATCCTTCAGAAGGCACACCGTGTCTGGTGTCCATCCTCTTTTTACCGGACAAAGAGAGCTAATGATTTCTCTACAATAGATAACATCGAAGGAAGGGCCAGAAATTCCCCCTGGGAGACAAAAGAATTTGAAGATGGGTGAGGGGATGAAGATTTTCTGTGTGATAAGTGAATCAGGGCCAAAGGCTACGTATTATACAAAGGGGAATTACACTAAATGCACGAAAGGACCTTCTAGGAAGCAAATTTAGATCAGCAATGTAATGGGTTTCTTTGCGAGACAGTGAGTTGCTTAACCCAGAAAGTATTCGAATGATTCCCACTTCAGAAGGGAGGTTGGAGTCTATGATACCAGAAATACCTCAAATTCAATTACACTGTGAATTCACCCCAGTGAATTTTGGAAAATCACCTTCTCTGTTCCTATTTTACCCATATTCCAAGGGATTTAGATTTCCATAAGGACTCATGGGGTTTAAGAGATTACCATCACCCCCAGTGTTTAAAAACCAACAAACAAAATGAAAGGACTGCAGATATCCATTTCTTTTCTTTGTTTTAAAGGGAATAAGAGATGCTTTCCTTACCCAAGGGCTCAAGCACTGAATATACCCATTGAAACAGTTGAAGATTGACACTACTAACAAGAGGACATTCTGAAAAAGCACATCAGGGCTTGGCAATTGAGTCCAGCAGCCCCAGGACGAAGCACATTTCTGTGACTGGATGTTTCTGGTACAGTGATCAGCAGTGAAATGATTAACAGTGTTGGCATTTAAGTGATCATAATTAGGTTTCAAAGTTAACAGCCCATTGAGATAAATAGTGGAAGTTCACACCTCTCTCAGTGCTATTGTTTATCAGACTGTCAAGTTGCAGACTCAGGAAGACAACATTAATGTGGCTTTGGACACTAATTGCCCAGAGCCAAGATACATCCACCTGGGAGGGTCCTGTGGGTATTTGTTCAACTAAAATGTCAGCGAATATGCAGTGCTGGGATTCTGCGTTGCCGAAGAGGACACAACATGGCACTGATATTTCGATTCATAGAAGGCAAATGATACGGAAATATGTTGCCATGTTGGGTACACAGCTCCTGGCCCAATAGTCCATTTGCCTCAGTTTATCTTCTGAAATGGCAAGGAAACTGCCACTTGGACAAAATGGATTCTGACCGGGATAAAAAATTAAATGATTTAAACAACAACAATGAAGAACCCTTTGCTCCTCTGACTTAAATTTCACAATTCCTGTTATTATCCTAAAGGACTTATATGCACATTCTGTCAATAGAAGAACATTGAGAGCATAATTAAATTAATTTTAATAGAATTCTGAATTATTTGTTCACAATTAAGTTTACATGCATGATCGCATGCTGCCTGATGCTCAATAAGGGTGGAGATTGTACAGTTTCAGTTTGCAAATTATTGATTTTTTTTCCAAAGACATTCAATAATTAAAGGCAGCAAAAATGGAGAAAAAGAACTGAGCTTTAAAAAAGAATATGCTGCAATATTAGAGGAGAGGTTGTCCTTTCATGAAGTTTCTTAAAAGAATGAAGACATTGGTGATTTGTTATTATAATCCACATGAATAGTTACTGAACATCGCTAAAAACTGACACCATCAAACAACTGAAGGAAAACTGAATTTTAGGACTTCCCATGTCTTACCGTGTCACCTTGAACAGCTTTCTCTTTGCTTTGCTTTTTTTTTTTTTTTAAGTGTGACCTGGGGACTTAATAATGGCCACTGAAAGATGAGGGACCCCAAGGAGTGAAAGGGCAGGAGAAGAGGAAAAGAGGCATCAAAGGGAAAAGAAACATAGGAACAAGCACATAGGGGAAGAAGGAAAAGAAGCTGAGGGGATAAATAGGTGGGTAGCGTCAGTTCCCTCAGGTGCCAGGAAAATTGTTTTTTTATATCTCAGTGAGAAACAGATGTCTAGCTTCTGCTTCTTTGAAAGCTTCTTTGGAAAGCTTTCCATGAAAATAATTATACCACGGATGCCTGGGTGGCTCAGTCGGTTAAGCGTCTGCCTTTGGTTCAGGTCACGATTCCAGAGTCCTAGGATTCAGCCCCATGTTAGGCTCCCTGCTTGTGCTCTCTGACAAAGAAACCAAATCTTAAAAAAAAAAAATTATACCAGAAAGAAATGGGTATAATCTTTCTGAAAGAGTAGGAGATGTTTTCATCTCTTATTGTTGAGTTTTCCAACTGGCATACGTTGATGCCTAAGGTTCTGAAGCCATGGAGTAGAGGCTACTTCACAGACCTCTAAATGTCGATAGACTGGGGGGACAGAATCAGTCAGTGAGGTCCAGCATCTATTGACTGGGGAAAAAATCATAAAATTTTTAAAATTGTGTTTTATTGGTATGTAAATAGGAGTAATTTCCCTGAGGCCTAGCGTTGTGCCTTACTGATTTTAATATTCTCAATATAAGCTCAAAGCCTGGTATATAGACTTTTTTTGAGAGAGAGAGAATGCACAAGTGGGGAGGGTCAGAGGGAGAAAGAGAATCTCAGCATGGAGCCCGATGATCTCACGACCCTTTGCTTCGTACCTGAGATCATGATCTGAGCCAAAATCAAGCATTGTACGCTCAACTGACTTAGCCTCCCAGGTGCCCCCATAGACTTCAAGGGTAAATGCAGAGTTTATGGTGAATGCTTTAAAATACATTAATTCACATCTTTTGTCAGGCGATATTAAAAGCCTCTGGGTAATTATACTAATAATTTTCATATCATACATCAAAAATTTTGTTATTTTTCAAAATATTTCCATAGTACTTTTAGGTTCTGTTGAACCCTATTGAGCTTCTTGCAATTTGAGTGCATGTCAGTGTCAAGGACGGGAAGATGTACCCATATCGTAAACCACCATATGATGGTTAATTTCATGTGTTAACTTGGCTAGGCTACAGACAGTTATTTAACTCAAACAGTAATCTGGTGTAGGTGTGAACAGTGTTTCCTAGATGTGACTAAAATCTATAATCACTTCAAGTAAGGAAGATTATTTTATATAATCTGGGTGTGTCTGAGCCAATAAATTGAAAGCTTTAAGCACAGGCTTCCCTGAGAAAGAAGGAACTCCTCCTGCAGATAGTGCCATCAGCCCCTGGCAGGGAGTTCCAGCCTGCCCTTCCAGAGGGCCTGTGCTCCATTCCAAACTTGCCCATGTTAGGGTCCATGGTCAAAGGAATGAGGCTGATACAAAAGTGAAGGTCAAGCAAAACTTTATTTCGTGCCAAGCACTGAGAATTATACTGGCCAGGCCAGAGTCGTCTCTAAAGAGAGAGTTACCTCACATAATTTCTCAGACTAGCTTTTATAGGGCAAATCCCAAACCAGAGTTGACCAGGATCACATAGCTGCCCAGAAACATAGCTACTGAGAGTTAATTTGCATCTTCATTGTTCAAGATCCAGGATGTTAAGGGCATTTGGGCGCTCCCACCTGCTCCTACATACGTGTTTGATAATTTACATCTCCATTGCTCCTGAACTGGGAAGTTAAGGGGATTAACTGATTGGGTGTTTAACTGATCTGGCTCTCTGGCTTTCTGGGCTTTGATACCAGGAACTGGCTAAATAGGTCCTTACATCCCCTCTTTTCTTTGGGAATAGGTCAAATCTTTGACCCTTCTGCTAAATAAAACCCCTTTCCCAGATCTATACTCCAAACTTAGTAACAGCCAAAAAAACCCATTCAAATCTATGAAACAAAATCTACCATGACCAATTTCAATTACCCAGGAAAGGGTAGGAGAGAGGATTAATAATCAGAGCCAGTTGCACACAGATGGAAAAATGCTCACAGTCACTCTCAAATATATAAGGTGACTCAGAAGCTCCCATATCATTAGGCCACAATAAAAGTAACAATAAAGTTATTGTTTTTTGAGTCTTAGCTTTAGTCCATGGTCAGCGGGGTCCATCAGCAGCAGTGTCCATCTCTGGGAGGTGTCCTCGTCCTCAGCTTGTTTGACGTTTGACGTGACATGGGTGAATCCAGGTCCTGATGCCTTCTACTTTTACTGTCGGGGGGGTGGTCAGGATGACAGTGAATTGTCCCTTCCTGCGAGGTTTCAAATTTCCCACTTGGTGGCGATGCACCCAGACTAAATCTCCAGGATGATGTGGATGTGGCTCAGCCTCCCAGAGTGGGCAGCTCAGACCCCCGTGTGGGCTCCCTTTAAGACAGACTGCAGTGCCTGCAGGGACTGGAGTACAGACTGGTCAGTCATTTCCGCCAGGGCAACCTCTTGTAGCTGTGGGCAGAGGGAAGGGGGACATCCAAACATTATTTCAAGTGGGGTAACCTTGTTTGAATAGGGTGTGCACCACGCCCTAAGGAGGGCAAAGGGAAGGAGATCCACCCATCCACCGCCAGTCTCTAGAATTAACTTTGTCAAGATCTCTTTAAGAGTCCAGTTCATTCTCTCTACTTGTCTGGAACTCTGGGGCTGGTAGGCACAGTGTAGTTTCCAATTTGTGCCCACAGCCTTGGCCAACGCCTGTGAGACTGAACTCACAAATGTAGGGCTGTTATCTGGCCCGATGGTCAGAGGCAACCCAAACCTAGGGATTCCTCTAGTAGCTTTTTGGCTACCACCCCTGCTGTCTCATATTTGGTGGAGAAAGCCTCCACCCAGCCTGAAAAAGTATCCACAAAAACTAATACGTACTTGTGTCCATATTTTCCCTGTTTCATTTCTGTAAAATCCACTTCCCAATAAAATCCTGGTTCCCTCTGCGTTAATAGGCCCCCTTTTTCCTGTAGAGTCTGTAAGAGAGCTCTCGTCCTGCAGGCATGACTCATAGTCCTCAGCAAGTCATTAACATACTGTAACAGAGTGACTCCTGAGTTGGAAGTCCTGTACTCATGTAAATCTTCATGTAGAGCCTCATCAAAGATCTTGAATCCTTGGGGAAGTCTAGTTCAGGTAAGCTGGCCCTGGAATCCCTTCCTGGGTCATACCACTCAAAAGCAAAGAGGGGCTGAGACTCCCTTGCCAGAGGTATGCAGAAAAATGTGTCCTTGAGATCTAGGATGGTATACACAGTTCTCTTGGGGCCCCGGAGGGAGAGTAGGGTATAGGGGTTAGGCACAGTCTGATGGTTATCTTCAACCCATTTGTTAACTTCCCACAAGTCCTGAACTGGTTGGTACTCCCCAGTCTTGGCCTTTTTGATGGGCAGCAAGGATGTGTTCCATGGAGATTTGCAGGGGACTAGGATCCCTTCCCTTGCTTCCCAGGGGAGGGGGGACTGCTGGACGTGAATAGCTGTAGCGGTCGCTTTTAACTGTACCACTACTGGAGGCCGTCCCTTGGCCAGGCCAAAAGACTTTCCCCTCTGCCCAGATTTTGGGAAACTTGACCTGTAGGGTTTGAAGGAGGCCTCCCTCCTCTGTCTCCTCTGGTTTTGAGACTGGCTCATAAAGGAGGTGTTCATCCACTGTTGCCACAAGCATCTGCACAGAGGGTTGCCCCAAAGTCACAGTCATGTCTCCCTCCGAGAACTGAATGCCAGCCTGTAACTTGTGGAGGAGGTTTCTTCCCATCAGGTTAAATGGGGCATTAGGAAGCACCAGGAATTGATGTTTAATGATTTCTGAGGTCAAATTCAAAGTCCTCTCTGTTGTCCATTTATGACTTTCTGTGCCATTTGCCCCTTGTACCCAGGTTTCTTCTCCAGATAGTTTTCCCATAAGCCTTAGCAACAATGAAAATTGGGCTCCCATGTCCACCAAAAAGTCAATCGATTTCCCCTCCACTTTAACTCTAACCTGAGGTTCAGGGAGGGGTTCTGAACCACAGCCCTTTCAGTCCTCGGTGGCCAGCACTGCCATTTTCTTCTTAGGACATTCCTTGGCCCAGTGTCCTTTCTCCCTTGCAGTAAGCACACTGATCTGAATCTAAGTCCCCTCACTTGCTTTCTCCGCATTTAAGCTTTTTCTTCCATTGACCACCTCCTACCTGCCTCTTCCCTTTCCACTGGCCTCTTCCTGCTCCATGTAATGCCAAAACCTTAACTATTCTCCTAGTCTGCCTTTCATCCTTTTGTTCATCCCTGTTAAACACCTTTTTTGTTATGCCCACTAATTCAGTCAAATTTTTCCCTTTAAATCCCTCAATTTTCTATAGTTTCTTTCTTATGTCTGGGGCTGACTGGCTAGCAAAGGCCAGGTTAATTGTCCTCTGGTTTTCGGGTGCCTCAGGGTGGATCAGGCGGTACATTTTATAGGCTTCAGTAAGCCTTTCCAAAAAAGCCCCTGGGGACTCATCCTTACCTTGAGTCACCGCACTGATCTTGGATAAATTTCTGGACCTCCTTGCAGCCGCCCGGAGTCCCCCCAACAGAGCCTGGTGGTAGGAATGGAGACTCTCCCTACCTTTACATGAATCTCCTTGCAGATGAAATGCATTTTGCAAGACGATCACAATCGTAAACACTCAGAAACAGACGTCGCTATTGATCCAGGCAAAGAGAAAGCAACTATTTACATTTTCAATCTTGGTCTGTGCCAGCCACATTTAAAATTGTTTCAAAGTTTTCTGTCCATCAACCTCCTACAACTTTCCTTTACATTCAGATTTTGTCCCATGCCATTTCTTCCAAATAACCATCTCATTTAGGACAAAATTACCTTCTTTTAACTCCAACAAAAATGTATTTCCATTTCTTATCTTTCTTAGTAATCTCCTACTTTTCATATACAGAGTTGTTTCCCTTATTTCCATCAGTCTTAGTTACAGTGAGCAGAATTTTGTACTCTTTAGAAACCTTAATCTCCAGTGAAGACTAAGGAGTAACCGATTGTAAACTGTTACACCAGAATTTTATATCATTGGCTCACCTAGGGTCAGATGTCCTTAGCCTCACAACCCCCATTTAACAGTAGTTTAAGCACACAATCTGGGACAGTGGGTTCACTGGGCTTCCCTCCCACTGTGAACGGTGTCGCAGACAAAGGGTGGGGTGCTTTCAGATGCTGTCCTGCTTGCATCCCTTGCGGGAACTTAGGAGTGTCTTAGCTAATAATAGGAGTCTCTCCGTATAAGCCCCAGGCCAGGCCACTCCGTGAAGTAGATGACCGTTATGCCATATGTCGCTCTGTGAGACTCAAGGTGCAGCCCACTGTGACTCCGTAGCCGCAGCGGTGGAGCTGGGCAGACGCTCCCATACACTCAGGCACTCTTCAGATTCAGACAGGTGGGACACCCCCGCTCCCACTGCTGGTGCCCCTGACTAATGGGAGGTGATCACGCTCCCCTTCCATCCAATAGGACGGGTCTGACTGGCAGTAGACCTGGGGCTTACCTGGTCTGATGGGAGGATACGGTCAGTTGTCCCTGGTTTCCTATTGCGCGTCCAGCTCATACACAACAAACAACACAACAACAAACAACAGGAAGACAAGACAAAGACAACCACAAACACAACTGCCTAGGCTAGGGGACTCTAAACCCCTGGTGACCACAGATAGAGATTTTCTCGGTCCCTTGACTGCTGAGGGGGACTCGAACCCCCTGGCAACCACAGATGGAGGGATGGGGCTCCCCGCATCTACTCCAGCCCTGGGGAGCTATACTGTGTCCAGTTTCTCCCGGTGGGCCACTCCCCTGGAGATCCGCAGACAGAACAGAACAGAATCTCGAGATCTTACCAGATGTTACCGTACCTCTGGAGGCTTCCCCCTCCAAATTCTGATGCTGGCTCAGCCCTCGTCATTTGATCCTGGACAAGAGCCCCCAAATGATAGAGTCTGTGGTCAAAGGAACAAGGCTGATACAATTAAAGCTTTATTTTGCGCCAGGCATCAGAATTTCACTGGCCGGGCCAGGGTTGTCTCTAAGGGGAGAACGACCTCGCCTAATTTCTCAGGCTACCTTTATAGGGCAAACCCTTAAACCAGAGTTGACTAGGATCACATAGCTGCCCAGAGTTAATTTGCATCTCCATTGTTCAAGATCCAGGATATTAAGGGCATTTGGGCACTCCCACCTGGTCCTACATGTTGATAATTTACATCTCCATTGCTCCTGGAACTGGGAGGTTAAGGGAATTAACTGATTGGGCATTTCCACCTGATCTGGCTTTCTTGGGCTTTCTGGGCTTTGATATCGGGAACTGGCTAAATAGGTCCTTACAGCCCAGTCAGCCTCCAAAGATGCACATGTCCATGCCTTCAAGTAATCTCTTAAAACCCCTCCAGCTTTATTGAGATGTAATTCACATGCCAAATAATTTACATATTTAAAACGTGTATAATTCAATGGTTTTTATTACATTAATTTTTAGAATTATAAAATACTTATAACAAAATCTACTGTTTTAATAATTTTTTAAAAAGATTTTATTTATTATAGAGACAGAGAGAGAGAGAGAGAAAGCATAAGCAGGGGGACCAGCAGGCAGAGGGAGAGGAGAAGCAGGCTTCCTGCTGAACAGGGAGCTGGATGCAGGGCTTGATCCCAGGACCCTGCCCTGAGATCATGACCTGAGCCAAAAGCAGATGCTTATCCAACTGAGCCAGCCAAGTGCCCCTGTTTTAATAATTTTTAAATGTATGATTCAGTGTCATTAACTGCACTCACAATGCCACCCAACCATCATCACTGTGTATTTCTGAAGCTTTCTCATTCTCCCCTCCTCCAGCTCCTGGTAATACCTCATCTGCTTTCTGTGAGTTTGCCTCTTGTAGATATCTCATCCAAGTAGAATCATACAGTATTTGTCCTTTTTTTTTCTGGCTTATTTCATTTAGTGTACATTTTCGATGTTCATCCACGTTGTAGCACTTAATCAGCACTCATTCCTTTTCATGGCCGAATACTATTCCATCATGTGGATACAGCATGTTTTGTCTGTCTAGTCATCTGGCAATGGACATAGGTTGTTCCCATCTCATAGCTGTTGTATACTGCGACAATGCCCAATGGCATACAACTATCTGCTTGACTCCCTCCTTTCAGTTCCTTTGGGTATATACGTAGGAATGAAATTGCTGGGTCATATGGTCAGTAGAGTAGATACATTCTATTGGTTTTCCTTCTCTGGTTGAACCCTGGCTGATGCATGGGACAGGGGAAGGGAGAGAAAGAGCCCGACCCATTTTAGATCTGAAAGTAATCTCTGGGGTATGGGTGCTATTTCTGCTGCAGTTAAACCATTCTATTTTAGATACAGCATTATTGATACAGTTACAGCTCTTCCAATCCCATTCTTTACTCTTCCATTCCCTATGCCTCCTCTCCTAGTTTGAGGAACATTCTACAGCTGGTGCAAACCATTCCCATCCTGTGTATGTATTTTCACAACATATGTAAATAAATAAACTGCTGAGCATCATATTTTGAGTTTTAGGAATTTACATAAATGGCATAATACTTTATCTTTTTTGTAACTTATGTTTTTCATGACTATAACGTATTAAACATCCATACAAATTTATACATGTAAATCTGGTTCATTTATTTTAACTTCTGAATAGTATTCTATTGTAAAAATATATCATTATATTTCATACACTTCCTATTGATTCTTGTTTTTCACTATTTCAACACCGTAGCAATGGATCTTAGGCACGTTTCCTTATAAAAATGTGCAAAAATTTAGCATGTAATTAAAAATGGAAACATTTTCTGTGTCTAATCTGATGTTTATGATATCTATTGGGTTTTTAATTCCAAAGACTATTGTTTTTGAGAAGTTTTATTCGCTAAAAACTGCTTTGATTCTTGGGTAATTTGAATCTGCTTTTATTCGTCGAAGTTGTTTTTTTAAGTTTCCCCCATTGAATAAGGGAAAACCTGATAACTTTGTGTGGCACACAATTCACACATTCTTATGTTTCTTCAGTATTTAGCTAGCTTTCCCTTTCTCCCCACTGCCCTGCGGCAAATGCTGAATTTTAATTTTGTGATGTTACATCTAAATTTTAGCATTAGCCCATACATAGTTATGAATATATAATCTCCCCCCTCCCCCGGGGGTCCACCACCAGAAAAGAAACATCAAAGCTCAAAACAAGCTTTATGTAAATTTGCTTTTTTAACTTCATGCACCTGAGTTAAATGAGGCTCATAAGAACGGTTGCAATTTGGTTAATGTTTTCCTCCTGACGCAGAATTTTAATTTGGAATTATATATCTGAAAAGGCGGTACAATTTAGGAGGCTGACGATTTAGAAGGCCATTTAAAATGATGCCTTCTCTATTAGGGAGAGTAGGAGGGCTTCTTCTGGAGTATTAAGTGGGCCTAAAGTTCCCCAAGGTCAGGGAGCAACAAATGTCCTTGACACTGAAAAGGTCTGTTTGGAAATCTGAGAAGTATGTAGAGCCCTAGTTGTTGTTTTTAATGCTGTTAATGGGTGACAGAATGCTAATTAGTCAGATTAGCTAAGTGGCTGAGTCATACAGTAACCCTTCTCAAAAAAGAAATGCCCATTTTGAGATGCTAAATGAGGCCATAAAGGCAACCAACCATATCATTCTTGAGAGATAAGAGAGTACCAATGAGGCTGTTAACATAGCAAGTGAATTAAGTTCCGGGAGTGTTGTGTGTCCCTGTGAATCTGTAACTATACACCTGTATACATTAATGTACATGTGTATGGGGGCCAGTTATAATATGTAACAAGCACTTAAATCCCACAATAAGCTTAGGTTTCAAAGATATTTAATCAGATCAATTTATTCTTTAAGGAGAACATATTCACAATTTTTATTTGAAATCAAGATTCTAGAACTTAAGAATAGAATGTGGAAGCAGGTACTGAGGCAGGGCTGGGTCTCAGACATGGGAATTTTAAGGTTTGGCCATGCTTTCTTGGGAAGGTTATCTTAGCAAGGATTTCCTAGACCTGTTTCAGGAGAATCCAAACGATGTATTCCATGTTTACAGCTCTCAGGTGCCTCGGTGGTTGCTCAAAAGAAAGGTCTCCAGCTAGAATTCCTTCTGGAGGTGTTTGGGGGGCAATTGATGTCCTGCTGGTCCTCTGTTTGTTTCTCCTACTCCCAGCAAGGTAGGAGGGTTAACAGGATCACCGGTGCAGTTACCGATGCCTCCGTACTGGAAAAAAAGAGATACTGGAAAAAGGAGAACTTGTGAGAGTGGAGCTTTGAAAGGAAAACCGAGTGAGCAAGTGGTCTCAGTCCTCCCTCCGCGCGGACAAGCAACGATGAGAAACACATGCTTTTGCCGAGGATGACCTCCGTATCTCTAGCACCCTCTTGGGAAAGGAAACACTTGCATTTTATCAAAAGCAAGTAAGAGAAGAAAAAATCATGAAGCAGGGACATGCTCGTTTTGATGAGCGCAAGATGGCAGCGTGAGCTGCGAGAGGGCATCTTATGGAAGGTGAACGTAGGAGACAGAGTGTGGTTGGTGAGTGTCACTTCACGGACCTCCTGATAGGACCCGGTGTGGCCTGGAGCATCCTCAAGTTTCCTCTGATAGGAGGAAAAAGAAGGCCTGTGGGGAAGATGCACACAAGCCTCAGCCAGAATGTAACTGGGGCTGAAAACCAGACCAAACCAGACCAAATTCGGCTGCTGAACCATGTACTTCCTTGTCCATATAAAGCCATTTGGATTCTGCTGTCACAAGTTCACTCGGGTTTGAAACCAACATTATTTTGAATAAGGGAGTGACAGACTCTGATTTTAGAAAGATCATTCTAGCAATAAGTAGAGTAAAAAAACCTGTAGCAGGGAGCACCGGGGGTGGGGGTGGGGTGGGAGAGACCAGTGGGGAGGGAGTTAATGTTACATGGGTTAGGGGTCTCTGCCCCGCGCCTGCCCGTACCCAAAGCGTGAAGGCTGGCCTAGGAGCTCAGATATTCCCGGGCCCCACCCTTTCTGTGGTATCTCAATCTCTGGGGATGGGGTCCAGGAAACTTCTCACATGCCTGCCAGTAGGTTCTTATGCACATTGTCCACGTTGTGGATGCTGTTGTAAGACGCTCCTGGGGGAACATGCTGTGTTCCTCTCTGGTCACCTGCGTGGGGCGCCCATCCCCACCCCTGGCTCTGCTCCACAGACGCGTATGCTTTAGGGTTAACTTTCCATCCCAATGCCAGGAGGGAATGCTTTTCAGCCATCAGGGTTCCACTCGGAAAACCACAACTTCCAGGGAATAAATCAGGCCACCTGGGAATAGTTTAGTCTCTTTACTTGAGAGGAGTGTTTCATCAGCTTTGATTCATCAGAGGATCTGGCCTGCATAGTAATAATCATCATTTCGATGACAACCAGCATTTGTTTAAGGGGGGATGGATGATGGCAGGCTATGGAGGTCTGAAGTGTTGAGCAGCAATAACTCCTCTCTCTTTGTCTTTGTGGGCTAGGAGAGTACTAATCATTCTCCTTTTCCTTCCCCTCAGGACTCTGCCTCTACAGTAAAAAAGCAGAGAGAAGCCTGGTGGGGGTGATTTCCAGGGTATAGCAAAGACCCCCAGGAAGGCCTAAAAGGCCTCCCATCTGCCAGTGTTCCTCAGGTACCAGTCACTGTGACATTCTAGTACTTTCTTCTATTATTTAAACTCTAGTTACTTAAAATATGCGTTTCCTCTGAGGGGATTCTAATTTTAGAGTGCCTCTAAGTGAATTTATAGAAGGCCCCAAAATATATATGTCTTTACCTTAAAATATACATGTACTCTAGTACCAACGTTCTGTATGTTATGCTAACGTACAAATAAAAATGAAACCATAAGTGTACATAAATTATATACTTTTAAATGAAATAATCCAGCTTCATAGATTTCTGCTCTAAAACTGGGAAAATCTCATGAATGGGCTCCAGAAATAGTTAGTCAGTCCCCTGAAATTGTGTGCAAAATTGATAAGCACTTTCTGGGAGAGGGATTTTCAACTCAAAAGATATTACATAATCACAGGTAAGGGAAAGAAGGATCTACAAAGAGGATTTTGCATGGGGTAGGAGAGAAAGACACGAATGAAAGAAATGAAGTTGTTTAATGAGCAGATAATGTAAATTAGATGCTGTCTCTGAGATACCAACTTACCTTCTCTCTTGACTCCTGTGAGTCTCGCTGAGGTTGACATTATTATCCCTATTTTATAAATAGGCAAACTGTGACTTGGGGAAGCTAGATGATTTCCTAAGGTTTACTGCGCAGGGATGGGATGTATCTGGGATTCAAAGACAAAGAGCAATAGACACCTGGAGCTAACGGGCTTTGAATGGAGGGAACTGGGACATCCTGGAGGCACTTCCTCCTGGGTCTCCAAGAAGGAGGGAGCTCTGCACTGATTCAAAGCTAACCCCTCTGGTTTTGCCACTGATTCTTCTTCCTCCTGCCTCTTCTGGGACCGGCTGTACCAAGTATTCCCTCTCTCTTGCACGCCTTCGGTCTCTCCTGATGCACAGTGGTCCCCAACGCAGCTCACTCTCAACATGGAGGGTCAGTGAGGAGCATGGGATGGGTCGTTAAAGCAAAGCCAAGGGGCGCCTGGGTGGCTCAGTTGTTGAGCATCTGCCTTCAGCTCAGGTCATGATCCTGGAGTCCCAGGTTTGAGCCCCGCCTCAGGCTCCCTACTTGGCGGGAGACCTGCTTCTCCCTCTCTCACTCCTCCTGCTTGTGTTCCCTCTCTGGCTGTGTTTCTGTCAAATAAATAAATAAATAAATAAATAAATAAATAAATAAAATCTTAAAAAATAAATAAAGCGGGGCGCCTGGGTAGCTCAGTGGGTTAAAGCCTCTGCCTTCAGCTCAGGTCATGATCTCAGGGTCCTGGGATTGAGGCCCACATCAGGCTCTCTGCTCAGCAGGGAGCCTGCTTCCTCCTCTCTCTCTGCCTGCCTCTCTGCTTGTGATCTCTCTGTCAAATAAATAAATGAGATCTTAAAAAAAAATAAAACAAAATAAATAAAGCAAAGCCAAAACCTCTCTAGGTGCTTCCACCAACCGTCCATGAACTATTCTCAACTCTCTGCATGCATTCTCTTCCCTCTTGCCTGTGAGCAACTTTAGCATTCCCTATTACAGACCACAATGCAACAACAACAGAACATCATCTCAAAACTGACATGTTTCTCTTTTTCTCAGTCTGCCTCCCTTGGATTGGGTTCCTAATACTTCTAAAGCACAGGCCATTCCTCTAACTCTGGTGCAGAAACACCATTAAAGTACAAAGCGTATAATAAGATACTGTGTTGTCTGCCTATCTTTCTCCTTCAGTGGACTGTGAGGCTCTGGAGTGGTGTGTTGTTTTTTCTCCCTGGGCCTGACAGAGGCCTGAGAAGGAAGCCTGATAACACAGGGATGGTGAAGGAATGGCTGGGTTCCATTGCCTAAAATAGCCAGACGAAGTCCATACTTCCTAAGATGAACAACTCTCCTGCTATGCCCAGAGCGGTGGGGTTTCTCAGGCTGTGGAACCGTTAGTGCCCACACTGGGCCGCCTTGGTCACCCTGGGCCTAAACCTGCTATCCCAGATCCGGTATAGTCTGGCCCCTGTTTTCCGAGGTCCATTTGCATCACTTCCTCTCAGACATCCTTCTGTTTTAGAAAAGAAAAGATGTCCTTGTCGTTCCCTGAAGGTGGATCATTTGTTAAACCTGTGATAAGAATGCAGGGAAGAGGGGCGCCTGGGTGGCTCAGTGGGTTAAGTGACTGCTTTCCGCTCAGGTCATGATCCTGGAGACCGGGGATCAAGCCCCACATCGGGCTTCCTGCTCGGTGGGAAGCTTGCTTCTCCCTCTCTCAGTCCCTCTGCTCTTGTTCCCTCTCTTGCTGTGCTTCTCTCTGTCAAATAAATAAATAAAATCGTTAAAAAAAAGAATGCAGGGAAGATGGGGTGCTATTTTGAGGGTGTTTGGTTCTGTTTGCTGATGGAGGTCATTTAAGTGGAGCTGACCCAGATTGTACAGAGACTGGTATGCTTGGACGAGGCCGGGGGAGTGTGAGGACGAGTCTGGTGTAGCACTGGGGTTCTCCAAGTGTGGCTCTTGAACCGACAGTGTCAGCATCACCCGGAAAGTTGTTAGAAATGCAGATTCTGAGAGCCTAGGTGGCTCAGTCATTAAATGTCTGCCTTTGGCTCAGGTCATGATCCTGGAGTCCCTGCATCAAGTCCTGCATTGAGCTCCCTGCTCAGCGGGATGCCTGCTTCTCCCTTTCTCACTCCCTTTGCTTGTGTTCACGCTCTAGTTGTGTTTCTCTCTGTCAAATAAATAAAATCTTTGGAAAAAAAAAAAGGAAATGCAGATTCTCAGGCCTGATCCCAGCCCTACTGAATCAGGCATTCATGGGGTGCACCTAGCAATCTTTGGGGTTTGTTTGTTTGTTTTTAGAGAGGGAGAGAGATAGAAAGAGGGGTGGGGGCAGAGGGAGAGAGAGAACTTAGTAGGTTCCATGCCCAGCACGGACCCCGGTGTGGGGCTCAATCTCACAACCCTGAGATCATGACCTGAGCTGAAATCGAGAGTCAGCTGCTTAATGGACTGAGCCACTCAGGCACCCCAAACTCAATAAGGGATTGTGATGTATGCACAAGTTTGAGGACCACCATCTGGTGACATGGACAGCTTACTAAGACTCAAACAACCTGGGTTGTAGTGTGGACTGTCATGAATTATTGGTGAGACCATGGGGCCTCTGCTTCTCTTTTAACTGAGAGGGTTGGAAGGGATCATCTCTGAAGTGTTATTGTTTTTATGCAAACTCTTTCATCCTGAATACCCACTGATATGTTAATAAAACATTCTTCACGAAATAAAGGCCTTCATGAAGATGTGAAGGCTGGAGTCTAATTCCATGGTGCCACATCTGGGCGGGGCTGGGACTCATTATGGCTCCTAGAACCTCTTGGAGGAGAAAGTAGCTGTTCTGTCTCATGTTTGAGGGAATGGAAGTATCTTCTTCCTCTAACTTGCTCTTAGTATCCTATATGCAACTATAATCCCTTGTCTTACCTTGTGTCAAAACCCTAATTTAATGAATGATTTGACAGTCTACCCACTGCATGCCTATTGTTGTGCAGGGCACTATGCTGGAGAGGCATTGTGAACTGACTTATGCCAAAATAAATCATCCCCAGTAAGCCTTTTGGGGACGGTATTGTAGCCCCTGATAGCAGAAAGTTGGGAGGGTTAAGCTCTCTTAGATTGGGACAACCATGACATCAAGATTTAATGACTGCAGAGCTCGGATCAAATTCTGCTGCATATACAAATGTTTTTTAGCCAGGAAACACAAAAAAGAGTCATATAACCTATACTCTGAGCTTGATAAAGTCCTAGCTCTGGGTCCCTTTGAGTGCAACAACAGCTCCTTGAGTGGATGGCTCACTAGAGGCAAAGAGGTGGTAATTTAGCAGTAGGATTCAGTAGTATTCTAGCCAGATTCAGACAAGGGGAGTCCTCTGAGTCAGCAGCTGGACCCAGGACAATTTTCGAATCGAGCCTCAGGCGCTGCTCCTAATTGCATAGGCCATTGGGCTCGCTGGATTCTCATGCCCCGTTCACGCATGAGTGGGATGCCTGTACAGTATTTCGGTCGATACACACATCTTGATCACCACTCATTTCACCAATGAGAAATCATTTCTCATATACATTACTCTAACAAAGAAAGTCTCTGGAGCTGATGAGCCTAGAGCCTCATGTGGAAGGTGAATTTTCTGTTATAGTCCTTCAAATTCTGGCCACTGCCAGAATGAGTGTTCTCAATTAGGGCCTGGCCTCCCTCCTTGCAGCTAGATAGAGATGACCTGATAAACCCTGTTTATAGAAAAGTATTTTAAAGTAAAAGTAAATCACATGGTAGCATGCCTGGAAAATACAAGGAAAGATAAGAGTACAAATTTCATAATGTATGAAAATGATGTATTTTTAGGTCAGAAATTTCTGGCTGAAGGTTGGTAATCTCATAGGATTCGTCCTTGATATATTGTGCTATCTCCTTGTTTTTTTTTCTCCCTCCATTTTTGCTGAGATCCTTGAAAGCCCCACCCGCACCTCCCCAGAAACACTGACCTTTGTTTTCTGCCTGAGACCGTTGTCTCAATCCTTTCTGGCTCACTGCTAGTCATCCTGCTAATCCTATCTGAGCAATCATCCTATTAAAGGGAGATCTGGACTCCCCATGTAGCCCAGGTTTCTTCCTAGGGCTTCTTCACATTCTCTGCTAACTGCCTTCTGAACGCTGTATTTGTAAATCCCCTGTTAACTCCTTTGTCTGGGCCCTGAGCTCGTGAGCTCCCCGAGAGCTGGGGCCGGACCTTCTTAAAGGACAGGACAGAGCAGAAGACAGTAGACAGCGCTGGGTGCTCGGTAACGTGCGACCTTGAGAAGTTAACATGGGAGGGCGATAAGGTTAACCTACAAGCTAACAGTGTTCCCGGTGGGCAGCACAAGGCACATTACAGTTAGATGCTCTGTGTTGAGATAGTCTGTAAGTGCCATGAACAGTTATGGATAGAAAAATGATGATGGTAAGGCTGATAGAAAGTCAATGAAAGACATTTTAGAGGTGGGGATCCAAGCCTCTGTCCTGAGCCTCCAGGTCCTAAAAGATTGTGATTCACCCACTGGGCTCCTGGGGACCAGTCTCTGCGGGATTGTGAGGCTCTGCCCTCAGAGAGAGCTCTGGGTCTCAGCAGACCTGTGCCACATCGACAGACAGAAGGATGAGGGAGGAATGACAATAGCAGTTACCAATTAAAATAGAAATGATATCAGCTGGGATCACTCAACCAATTAGCATACAATTTAGTGTAATCAGAAATCAGAGAGAGGGAGAAAGAGAGAGAATGAGAACAAGAACACTTTTGCCTACGAAGAGTAAGAGAGGAAGCAAAAGACCGAAACTGCTAGATTTCAACGTGGGGGAGCTCGCTCTCATTTGCCAGCAAGAATTGCACCCAAGAAGGGGGATAACTGCTTCTCTGCCATTTTGGAGCCCAGCATATTATCTTTTGGTGATTTTGACATCTTACTTAGGCCTGTGCCAGTCTGATTTTAGGAAGAGTGTACATTATTTACATGAAAACAAATATAAGCATTAGGAGGCATTTTTTCCCCGGCGTGCAATTCCTACTAAAGAATTTACATTCTTCTAATTTGCTGCTTTACTGCACCACTTAGTACCCGCCTGAGATGAGCACAATGTCCTCAGTCAGGAAGGTGCTGAGGAAATTTACCCTTTTTCCACTGAATCGCTTGCTCTCCTCCTTGAAGTCACCAAACTCTTACTCGCTTGAAATTCCCCTTTCTAAGCATCTCTTTTGTAGGTATCAGCTGATCCCCAAGTCATGATGCAGGCTTGTGCAGATGCGAGATTTTGACGTGCTGCTCTCTGTGTACCGCTGCACTATTTCTCTGATTGAAAATGGCCCTTGCAGTAACAAATGCAGAGGCATGTGCTTCATTTATGTTGCAACTGACGAATTCTTCTTTAAAATGGGGATTCTGGATGTATTTTACCAATGCACAAGCATGAACACCATATGGCGAGCTGCTTCCTGCCGAGTTCGGATAAACATCCTGAAGAGCATTAATGTAACCCACGTGTGTGAGTGGTAGCCTCCCTCCCAGCTCACTGCACTTCCAGACCGAAGCTGAACTGGGAAAGTGGCTTAGGAAAGCAAGCAGCTAACTTCTCTGGTGTCTGGAGACTGTGGTGCGTTTTCCTCTAGGAGAAGGAAGACAATTTTAGAGTCTTGCTTTAAGCACACAGGAATGCTCACATCCGTGCTTTTTGCTTGTTGTGTTTAGAGTTTGAGGACTCTGGATGCTCCAAGGGGCAAACTTTGGAGGAAGCTTTTGATGCAAATCTGGCCTTCAGTCACTCACAGGTTCTGTTAAAATTGAGAGAAATACAGAAAACCGTTGAAGCTTTTTGACGCACCATAGGCCCGTGCATGGGCAGCTGTGCCCATCACCCTTACCCTAAATGAGTAACTCCCTGGCTGAGGAAGTTTTTGTGCTTATTGAGGGTGAACTATAGAGGTGACACTGATCTTCATCAGGGCGGAGCAGAGGGCAGTGAGAGCTGGTTGGGTCCCCAGTTCATGGAGACAGATCTTTGTAACTGAGCTTTATTTTCAAGTATCAGCAGGGGACGAACTTCTCTGCTGTGTTGTATTTGTTCAACATTTTATGGATCTAATGTGGCTTGGTCAGATTATTATAATCTATGAGGGCTATACCCATTACTGCAACATAGATTTTCTGAAGTTTGAAGTCTTTTCCATTGGGTTTGCTCTTTGCCCGTGTCTATCTCGTGCTGGGTAAATCCCCCACAGATATAGGGCGATGGGACTAGGCCATCCTTTGCCCTCTGCTTGTCTATTCCTCTCAGCCTTCTTATTTATCGAATCTCTACGAAGCACCAGATGTTGTGTTGCCCGCTTCCTATTGTTCCCACATTAACACTATCTCGCTTCAAATTTCGCCTCTTCTGTTGAGTTGCCACAGTTGCCCATGGGGAGGAGGACTTCCCACCCTTTTTCTGTTTTTGCCACCTGCTTCCACTTTCCTTTCTCTACACCATGACCTCCCCATGTCTTGGTGATGTGAAAATCCATGCTGACAAGACTAACGATGAGTTAACTAATCATTCATGCTAGGTTACAGGTGTATTGGGGCTTATTATACCATTTTTCTACTTCTACATAAGCTTGAGATTTTTCATGAGAAAAAGTTAAAATAATCCATGTTGATAATCCTTTGGTCTTACAATTCCTGAATATGATCTTTATCTCCACGTCAGCTACCATGAGCAAGGCCACATGCTGGATTATTTCTTTCTCAAGATCTCAGATAATGAAATTTCCTTATCTGTATTCATTTTCCACCTTCCCTTCTCCCTCTCCATTCACTGACTGAATTCATTACGGACCAACATCCGGATCTCACATCCCTTTCACCCACTCAGTTCTCAAAATCCATTTGCTTTCATTTTAGCTTTAGTTAAGGTCCTGCCTGGCCTAGATCCCTTGGATTGGCCAGTGGAATGATTCTCATATCAGTACACTTAATTCCCTACCCACCTGTCTTTATATGGTGCCTGCTCTTCCAATCTTTACCCCATGGAAGCCCCACTGCACATAGCAAATAGACCATAGGGCACACTATCTGAGTACAGTCTATACGCCAGAAAATAACAAAAATTCCTTCAGGGAATAGCTTATGAGCTGTCATCATTCCTTATTTTAACTCACATCCTAGCCATCTAGAGAAGCACGGTCCACTAGAACTTTCTTTGGTGATTGAGATGTTCTGTGAATCTCTACTATTCAAAACCAGTGAGCCTGAGAACCTGAACTTTAATCTTATTCCATTTTCACTGATTTGAATTTAAATAACCCATTGTGGCTAGTGGCTACCAAGCTGGACAGCCTAGCTTTAGAGCTCTGGGGCATTGCCCTAATTTCATCATCATTTTTACTACCTGGAGAGTCTTCCTGCCAAAGCGATATGTGTTCTTCTCTCCATGGGGCCAGCCCTTCTGCATCGTGAATAGTTCCTTCCTCTGTTGTCCCTTTGTTGTTGTCTTTGTGGTAGACTGACTTGATGCTGGGCGCAAAGACGGAAGTGTCTGGGATGTTTGCCCTCGCTTAAGCCTCTCCTTCGGCCAGGCCATCTTTGATGCTCTCTTTCAGCTACACATGCCCGGGATTCCATCATTTCTCTCCCAACCCCCTGTAGTGGTCTCTGGCCAGTTTCCTTGATGCCATATTTGCTCCTCTACAGCCCATTCTTCACCCAGCAGACAGAACAAATGCATTAAAATGAAATTCAGAACTCCTCTTCTCTCTTTCCATTTCAGGAACATTACAAATGCTTTAGCCTGGGATGTTTCCCTCTTGCTTTTTGCAGAGCTAGTTTCTTATCCTTCAACTCTCAGCTTAAATGACACCTTCTTAGAGAGTTCTTCTGTATATTACCAGGCTAAGGAGCAACCTCATTTCACTGTCTGTCTCTGGTTTTTTGTTTTTGTTTGTTTTATCTGTCCTGTTTTTTTCCTTCCTTTGTAGCATTTGCTATTCTTTTATGTGTTTAATTGTCCTCTCCTAGAGAATGTTCTAGATATCAGGTTTTTGCTCCCTCTTCATTGGATTTCTAGTATTTAGTGTGTAATAGACATTCATAAAGAATTGTGGGGTGAAATATTGGATCATTGACATTTTCTCTCTCAGAGAGCATGCTAGGCTACCCTCTTTCTTTATAAAGTCTGATTTATGGACCAGCAGCATGGTGCCACCTGGAATTTTGTTAGGAAGGCAAAACTTTGCCCTGATTTAGCAGACTGGATGAGAAAAAGGTGGGAACCTCTATGAGCACCTTCTGTATTCTCCCCAGTAATGGTTGTTTTCCTAAGCAAGGGGAATAATAATCTCTCCAACAGAAATGTACAATCTACTGACCGTTCCCTGGAAGCAGGGCTACAGTTTTCATGTCTAAGTGTATTTGCCAGCTACATGGGCTCATCTGAGCTGGGACTGCAGGAGTGCTGACGAGGGAATCATGGGTTCAAGTCCTGACTTATTTTTACCTGGCTGTAATTGTTATTGGTCACATTACTACCTCTTTGTGTCCGTTTGACAGAGGCATTACAAATACAGCCAGGTGGCACATCTAGGCTATGGAATATTATTCAGCACTAAAAAGAAACAAACTATCAATCCATGAAAAAACATGGAGGAAACATAAATGCACATTACTAAGTGAGAGAGGCCAATCTGGAAAGGCTGAACATCAAATGATTCCAAATATATGACATATTAGGAAAAGGCAAAACTATGGAGGCAGTGAAAAGATCCATGGTTATTAGGGTTGGGATGGAGAGAAGGAATGAATAGGTGGAGCAGGGAGGACTTTTAGGGCAATTAAAACACTCTGTAAGATGCCTTGATGGGTACATGTCATTGGTGCAGACTCGCAGACTGTGCAGCACTGAGAGGGAGCCATAATGAAGCTATGGGCTTTGACTGAGGATGATGTATCAGTGTGGGTTCATCAATTGTAACAAATGTCCTGCTCTGGTGAGGGGTGTTAGTAATAGGAGAGGCTTTGTGTGTTTGTTGGGGCGAGTAGGGTGAGGGAAGAGGATATATGGGAAATTTATATGCCTTCCCTGAATTTTCCTGTGAGTCTAAAATTGCTCTAAAGAATAAACTTTGAATAAAAGACAAACAAGAAATCATAGCCTGCATTTATGGAGTGCTTACAACGAACCGGGCACTACACGAAATACTTTACTTGAATTTGTACTTCATGCTCACAGAGCCCTCTTAGATCCCTTTTTGTGATCCTTACATTGTAGACAGAGATTTAGAGTTTACAGAGGCTGAGGACTTTGCACGGGGTCACACAGTCGGTGAATGGCTAAGCCGGAATTCTAACCTGTGACTACCTACCCAGTCCCCTGGTGCTCTGTGGCTCTTCGACGATAGCACTTGGGGTTCTTGGGATAGCCCAGTGAAATAAAAGTGTTGATGAATAATTAAGTACTGTGTAAATGCTAGTGAACATAACTCGGAGCGGGACAAAAACAAGTCCCCCAGCACCTGACCATCTTGTACATATGGTCCCAGACAGGGAGGGGCTTCCCTATCTGCTGGTGTCCACAGACCTGAGCCCCTCCCAGGGAGGTGCAGCTCAACGACTGCAGGGATGGTAGCTCTCTCCCTGCGCTAGGGAAAAGATCTAGTGGAGAAGCAATGGGAGAACTGCTGTTCTCAGGTCCTGTACACAAGCTCAAGATTGGACCCGTGCTGGCTTCTGGCTGCTCTCTCAATCTGCACCTTATAAATGGGAGGAGAGAACCAGTGTTAGCAACCAAAGTGCTCAGGTCCCTATAACCATGGTCTCAAATGCTCACTCTGTGTGTATTCTATGCACTTCTGCCATCTTTGCAAGTAACACAGGATCTAAAATGTATCCTCTTTCCACACCTGGGAACACAGAAGTAGAGAGCGGCACAACTGTTTGCCTGAGGTCATGGACTTCATCATTACTAAGAGCAAGGACCAGGTATTCAGACACTTCTTTACTCCAAATTCAGAATTTTATCTAGTAGATGCTTCTGCAAAAGAAAAAAAAAAGCTGGTGCTTCAGTTCTTTTATGCTAAGCTCCATTTCAGCACTTCTTCTGATGTATGGCCCAAATTCTGCTTCAGTGGGTCTTGTTCAAAACTCATTTCTTTGGTGAACCAGCCTCTAATCTCATATGACCACAGGCTCTCCTTAGACTGAAGCTCCCGGACATGGTTTTTGAAAAATGACATCATAATCCTAAAAAGAAATGAAGGAAATTGAAACCAATCTTTGCGACACACTATTTTTATTTGGTTGCTTGTGCTATTTAGATGAAGAGGGTACTGGATAGGGACTATATCTTTTCCATGTTTTATACCATGCTTAATAAGTTCTCAGAATGTAATAAATGTTTCACAGGCCAATGAAAAATTCCAAAGCACATAACCTACTGGGAGGTTATAAAATTATTCATGGCTGACACTGATGAGAAGATCAGAGTTTTTACCCTACAGGGAGAAGACACTCAGACACTTCACCCAGAGAAGCCAGGAGTTATTCTTGGGAAAACCCGACGTATAGAGTATTTCAGTGCAACCTGTTTTCAGAAGGAATATTAATAAGTATATACAAATGTACGTGATAACAATGTAGTAATTCATGTGATCCTATGATCAAACCATAGGGGGTGCTTGTTATTTATCACGAGATGCACTGATTTTCATATGGATTTTAAAAGAGGACCTTCCAAATGCCATGTTGCTTCTTAAATGAGATAATATATGCAGAGGATAGCATTTGTATACTGCCTTTCCTATAAATCCAAATTTTTATTCCTAATGATGGAATCATTTCAGTTGTCTGAATAAATTAATGAGCTTTGTGAGATTATTGGGAAATAAATGTGCGAAGCTGTTGGGCAAATACAATTTGAAATGGAACCATCCACACTGTGTGACAGTTCCATGAGGTGGTGGAGGTAAGGTTACCTGGAACAAGAGGTAGGAGAAAAGATTATCTGAAATAAGAGGGAGGAAAAAGCACATTAGTAATGTACATGGATGTTGAGAGCCACCATTTTTGAACATTTTCTTTCTTAATTTATCTGTTGTAATGTCCTGGTAGTGATAGCCATTGCAAATGAAACCTTTTACTAATGTGTGTGTGTTTTACAGGAAGGCTTGGTGTTTATGTACACTGAAGCAGTTTAAGAACAGCTCTGGTAGGAACTCAATGAATAGAAATCTTGAGGCCAGTGGAGGAGTGGGCCCCTGGCACCCCTGGAGGCAGAGGTGATGAGGCAGTCAAGTCCAGGTCATTGGTCAAGGGTGGCTGGAGCTGGGTGGCAGCAGGGGGACCTGGAATAGGTGTCCTCAAACAAGAATGGGGCAGAAGGATGGGATCTCAAAGTCTCATGAAAAGAGATTGCTAAATAAATAAACGTTAAGTGCTAGGCACTAGGATGATGATGGTGATGGGTTTTGAGTATCTCTACCAGATCTCAAGGATATATTTTACATGTAATTACATGTATCAAATGTTTTATCTTTTTTTTTAAAAAGACTTATTTAATTCTTTATTTGACAGAGAGAGAGATCACAAGTAAGCAGAGAGACAGGCAGAGAGAGGAGGAAGCAGGCTCCCCGCTGAGCAGAGAGCCTGATGCGGGCCTCGATCCCAGGACCCTGAGATCATGACCTGAGCCGAAGGCAGAGGCTTTAACCCACTGAACCACCCAGGCGCCCTTTTAAAAAAAGATTTATTTATTTATAACTTCTCTTGGCAGAAAGAAACATACTTTCTGAGCACCGTTTCCCACCCTTTGATCTAGCATCTTGCTGGAGGCTTGTTTTAATATTTTTCATAACCATTGTCATACAGGTTATGCTGTTGCATTGCTTCAACCAAGTTGGGCTCTGAAAAAAGAGATGTATTTTAAAAATGGGTACGGTAAGACCTACGCTGGCAAAACAATCTGACGCCAGACTAGTTTATGTGATGTACCTCTTACTGCTATATACCAAGGTCTAAATTACATAGTAAGATAATTAGAGATTAAAAAGTGTGACTTCAAGATAATATGTGGAAAATAAAGTGAAGTAAAGAGTGATTCACTTGAGAGCAGAATCACATCATTACCAGAAAAATTAAATTCTAAACCTTGAGATTCAGTTTTCCCCGGTGAGGTTCATCCTGAATGCACTTGCTTCTCTTCCAGTCAATTTCTCCTCTTTCCTGCTCAGCATCCTCTGAGAAATCACTGTCTTCAGGTAGTTTGGTAGCAGGGCCATTGGCGCTCTAAGCAGGAAGTCGAAGTCAAGCGTAGAAATTGGATTGTCAAAGATGGGGCTTGTGGGTGGTCTCCCATATTCTCTTCCTGTGTTTTTTCCAGTAAATCCTGTATACATAATGTATACCAGTTTGGAATATAATCAAAAGCTTTAGGCTTCTTCAAAGGTGCAAGTATGGACCCACACATGGACAACAATCTTTTATATACAAACACACATAGTCCATTACTTCAGGCTCTACACATGTTTACCTTTCTGATTTTCATACACACACACACACACACACACACAAACACACACAACACACACACACACACACACACACACACACACACACACACATCTGTTACCAGGCTTCTCTGTATAGGAGCTTGAACGAATTAGGCAAGGAAGGACAGAAGGTGCCAGGTAATCATAAAAACTACTTTCAAAATGTGGGCAACCCATTACTATTAAACAGGATTAACAGCAATTATTCAACTATTGGGTTAGTTCCCCAAATGGGAATACCTTATATGTTTTCACCTTTGCAGATTAGTTATTTCATTGACGAATTCTTTTTATCCGCTTAATAATGGTCCAAGGTAACAGAGCCAACAGTTCTCTCAGACAACTTATGTTTGGGTTTAGGATGTAACGCCTACAATGCACATGTCCTATTCCAGTTATACTTTATTTTTGTTGGTGTGAAAATTAGTTTGTATTTCCTGAGCGCAAATACTGCTTGAAATTGGAGGAAGGTGGTCCAGGGTTGTAGTGAGTACATGGGAAAATGAAGTGGATACAAAATTTGTCTCGGACAGAAATTTCCTCTTTTCGTGATGGTGGGAAGGTTCCTAGGGAGGACTATGGGAACACTGACAACATTTTTTTAAATTAGAAAATATGATCTTATTTATCTGTTTTTAAATTATAGGAACATTAACTTATTTTTCAACAACTTATTTTTTTTTAATTTATTTATTTGACAGAGAGAAACATAGCCAGAGAGGGAACACAAGCAGGGGGAGTGAGAGAGGGAGAAGCAGGCTTCCCGCCAAGCAGGGAGCCCGATGTGGGACTTGATCCCGGGTGTCCGGGATCATGACCTGAGCTGAAGGCAGTCGCTTAACCAACTGAGCCACCCAGGCGCCCCAATAACTTATTTTTTTATTACAAAAGTAGTACATACTGTATAGAAAAGAAATACAAATAAGCACATCTAAAAATTTACCTCAATTAAATACATTGGAATTAGATCTGCGATGAGGGGTTTGTACCATGTATTAAAAATAGTTCCCCTGTGGAGGGATTGCTAGTATGGTAATTTCATTTTTATGGTTCCTTTGGAGAGAACCAGAAAGTTGCTTTGAAAAAGTGTTGAATTAGACCTCTGTGGGAGATAACTAGAAAATACCTTTAAAGGAAGAAAAAAACCAAAACAAAAAACTATAAAAACCTAGAAGTAGAGCACTTGGATTGTGTCCCAAATTCTTTAAGCTTTTTGACTTAAAGAAGTGACCTAGTGATGGTGATGAGCACAATGCAAGGGCATGAGGCCACACCCAGAGCTCTACCCAGGTTTTATGCTCAAAGAGCACCCTGTGACACTAGGAAAGCAAGTTCTCAAACAAATGGGCACGTGTATATTTTAAGTCACGATAAAATCTTTAAAGTATTTTTGTATTTTTCCTTCTGTTTTTAAACTTCAATTGACTTTTGCACCTACTCCTGTGAAACTTTTCACTCCATCAAAAGGTAAAAAAAATGCAATCTAATCAACTCCAGGCCGACCCCTGCACTCTGGTGTTCTTGCACTTTCAGATTCTTGTCAGTTAGATGTTTTATGGTGAGATCATTGTAGACTTACATGGAGCTGTAAGAAATAATGCAGAGAGAGCCCCTGTACCCTTTACCCAGTTTCCCACCAATAGAAACATCTGGCAAAAGTATGGTAGATTATCATAACCAGGATACTGACAATGAGAGCTAGAGTCAGGATGCAGAACATTTCATCACCCCAAGGACCTCTCATGGTGTCCCCTTCCCTCTTACCCCCACCTCTTCTTAACCCCTGACAACCACTCTATTCTCTATTCTTTGTCATTTTAAGAATTTTATATAAATAGATTCACATAGTAGGTGATCTTTTGAGACGGTGTTGTTCCCTCAGCCTAATCCGTGGAGATTTATCCAGGTTGTCCCATGTATCAATAGTTCATTCCTTCTTATTGATTCCATGTCATGGATATACCTCAGTTTATTTAATGTTACCTCCAACGAGACATTTTGGCTATTTCTAGAACTGGATTATTATTCATAAAGGTGCTACAAAGATCAAATTTCAATAAACAAAAATAACAACAAAAGTTAACTTCCACTGAATGCCTAATATATTGTAGGCAGTGTTCTAAGAGCTTAACATGTAGTTGACCCAGTGTCTTGGTTGGCTTGCTAGCCACTTGCAGTGATAAAACTGTAAAGATCTCAGGGCAACTGGAGGTGGTCACCCTGTCACATCATTAACTCCAAGCAATCTGTAGAGTAATTTACAAACATTAAATAATAAAAATTGGGACTCTTGAAAATATTGTTCTGAAATAGTAAGAGTACTGAAAGAAGTTCGTTAACTGTCCTAAGTACCTCTGAGTCCCCAGGTCATCAATAAATTTCTTTTAGGACAGCAAATTCTTTAAAGGTGCTATTTATACAACAAAAATCTGTATTTTCTCTAACTGTACAATAGGCCAGAATTACAGAGCATGAAATTTACTTCTTTGCTTTGGAATAGAGTTGCTATTTGTTGAGGTTTCTCAGGCTACATTATCTCCTTTAATTCTGACAACAAACTTTTGGAGTGGAAATTACTATTCTCATTTACAGATGAAGAAATTGAGGCTCAAGAGAGTAAAATAATGTCTTTCAAGTCAAAATAAGTGATGGGGCAATGAATTGTGCAACTGCATTGCCTTTGTCCCTTCTGAGGCTATACAAAGCGGTCTCTCAAATAATAAGAGAGATCTGATGTGAAGGGGATATGTCTAATACATACACTCCAGGGGCTCTCTGAGAATCCCACCTTCAGGCTTCCCCAGGTTAAGGGAAGGTATTGATTCTCTCTGTGGTCCCTAACTCAATGATGGCTTGCATTAGGTTCTCCCAAGGATTCTCTTGCTTTCTTCTCTGGAAGCAGTGTTTTATAGCAGGCATAGTAGCTTGGGGTAAAAGGTAGGGATCTCAGCTTCTACTCAATCAGATGATTCCAATTTCCATGACTGTTTGAGGGGAGATTAAATGTTTCAGCCCCCTCTTGCCTACAAATTCCCTTTGAAGATCTCCCTCTAATTAATTTACCGTCTTTGCTTTCAGAAGTGCTTGAAGGTTATAGTCACTGGATCAGTAAGCCTCCTTCTGAGCAAGTCCTATGGGAATATGACAGTCACGTATAGAAAATGTGATGCAGCAGCCATAAAAATGAGCCACTTAGATCCTCAGCTATAGGGAGCATACTTGACTGACAGTCCCAGCTGCTGTGCTTGGAATCTATCACAGTGCTTATGCCAGAGCCACACTTCCCCCAGATTGCTTCCAGCCAATGACTGAGTGTGTCAGGGATGCTAAGACAGGCTTGTTCCTACCAAATGGAGAATTTTTCTGAAGAGTGATTTTTGCCTCCAGAACATCCCATTGGCCTTCTTCAAACTTTAGACCTTTGCTGTAGGCTGAGAACCTCCCTGCCCAACCTTGCTTTCTTCCCTTTCTCCTTCACTGGGATCAGACCTGAATTGCATTCTCAAGGTTCCTGTCTCCATTGGTGTCCTCCCCTTTCTCCTCATGGGCATTTTCCTCAGTTTATCTCTCTCTCACATCTACACGTGTCTTGGTGTTTGCTTCTTAGAGAAACTAAACTAACGTGCATTTGTAATTAATACTCACAGTCTTCAGTTTTGAGGACTTGGCCCAAACTTTCATTTGAAACAACAGAAAAAAAATCCATTTCATATCATGCTACATATGCCATGGGTTCAAATTTTAGAATATTTGATTTAATGCCAGGTATCTGAAACTCAAATTTTTTTGGGGGGGGGGAAGGTAGATTTGAATCAATAGAATATCTGAAGAAAAATCATTTTAGTATAGATTCCTGGGATAATTTCCCAGGTTTCTTGCTCAGTTTGCTTGCATAAATGGAAACCCAACCATAAAAGAAACAGAACAGAAACGGAAGAGGATTAATTTGGGACTCAGGTCAGTTATGAGGCTCTTAAATTTATCTCTTTCTTTTACTAATGATGGTCTTGAATACAATCCTACATTTCTCCGTATTATGCTTCTTTCATGTGAAAATGTAAAATTAGTCATTATTACTCCCATTTTGCAGATGATAAAAGTAAGGCTAAGAGAGGAGAAGTTAACTTGCTCATGTTAACCTAGCTAGGAAACAACAGAATCAAGATTTGGATAGGAGGGTCAGTGGCTACAGCCTTAGCTCTTTTCATACAGTCAAAACTGCATCCAGTGATCTTTAAGGTGTGTCCAATTATTAACTTTATGGATTTATACACTTGAAATGAAAAGATAACACTTTGTCTACATTCCTATTTTAACCGTGCATGGATTTTGTGTTAGCGAACAGCACTACCTTATTGGGTGATTTTGGTTTATTTTTCATTGGCTGCTTTACTGAGCCTCATCAAATGTATTTGCTTTGCAGAGCTGCAGTGGATTAATTCTGAATAAGTAATTTGGAAATGTTTTTATTCATTTCTGTGGAAACCATCTATTTGGATTTTCATATATCAAGATCACAGAGATTTGTCCCAGTCCAATTGCAATCTTAGTTACAGCATTGCTGGCTTACATATTAAGGGCATAGTTTTGCTCTGATGGCCCTTCAGAAATCTGTAATTGGTGTGGAACACTGACACTAACAGAATGTGTCTTATGAGCTCCTATGAGTTAGGCTTCTGCAGATTAATGGAATCTTTCTTGATGGAACAAGCCCTTTGGAATTTATTAACACTATCTGCCTCTCCCATTAACTACTCACTTCTCACACAATTCATTTGGTCTGCCTCTTCTGGCATTTTGGAGTCAAACCTGAAATTGAGAGTCTATCTGATATCTGAGGTAATATATACTAGACATATTCCTTGACTTTCTAACCCCAAACAGAGCTTTTTTTTTTTTTTTTTTTTAAGATTTTTATTTATTTGACAGAGAGAAACACAGCCAGAGAGGGAACACAAGCAGGGGGAGTGAGAGGAGAAGCAGGCTTCCTGCTGAGCAGGGAGCCCGATGTGGGACTGGATCCAGGGTCTCCGTGATCATGACCTGAGCCGAAGGCAGTAGCTTAACCAACTGAGCCACCCAGGCGCCCCCCCCCCTTTTTTTGGTTTTGCTTTCATTTTGGGATGAATAGTACTTCTTTATATATTTCCTTCCTACAGAACAAGAGTCTTTTTATTCTCAGAATATGTCATCCTGCCTTTATCATTTATTTTATGCCCTCAACCTCCACCCCCAGTTTTAGGATTTTTGGGGGACATAGTACCTTTTTTCTCCTAAACATTACTGAGATGGCTTTGTTTATGTGTGGATACATGTTGGGGGACACGCAGTACGGACCTCCTGGACACTAGGAACCATGCTTAAAGAAACAGTGCTGTGCGGATGGTCTAAGGATCCAAGAGTCATGTTAGAAATTTGAGCTACAAATATAAATTCTGGGAGAGCTTATAATAAATATCCAAGATCACCTTACTCTCTCTCTTTCTCCCTGTTTGTCTATCATCTATCTTTTCTTCTTTCTTTCTTTCTTTCTTCCTTCCTTTCTTTCTTTCTTTCTTTCTTTTCTTTAAACAGTTTTGTTTTTTTTTGGTACAAAATTATTTCTTTCTTTCTTTCTTTTTTTTTTTTTTAAAGATTTTATTTATTTATTTGACAGAGAGAAACACAGCCACAGAGGGAACACAAACAGAGGGACTGAAAGAGGGAGTAGCAGGCTTCCCGCTGTGGGGCTTGATCCTGGGTCTCCGGGATCATGACCTGAGCCAAAAGCAGTCGCTTAACCAACTGAGCCACCCAGGCGCCCCCAAAATCATTTCTTAAAACACTGATTAGTTATGACTGATTTGTATGTAAAACATCATCTAATATGCCAAATGTCACCAATCCAGAGGTGCTAAGCTTGCCCATTTTGATGAACTTTTAAATTTCTGCTTCTGCTTATATTATACCTAGTGGTATTATAGCTACATCACCTTTCTTTTGGTATATTCTTATGTTTAAATTTTGTCTCCTGTAAGCATCATATAATGAGCTTTTAAAAAGTAATCTGACAATCTTATTCTTTTACTTAGAATATTTAGTCCATTTATCTTTAATGAAATTACTGATATGTTTGGTTTTATATCTCCCATCTTATTATTTGCTTTTTATTGTTTACAAATTTTTTATTGTTTATATTTTTTTCTCTTTTTTGCTTTTTCTTGAATTAATTATTTTTATTATACCATTTTCTCCTATTCATTTGTCAATTTTGTTTTTTATTATTCTTCTGATCATTAACCCAGAGATTGCAATGTGTCTCCTTGACTTATTACAAATTATTATTTTATCTCTTCTGTAATACTGCTAGAAACTTAGAACATTTGAACTCTCTTTACCACTACTTCTTGTCCTTTGAATTATTCTTGTTATAGAATTTAGTTATCTCTATATTTAAAATTTCACAAGTATTTGCAATTATTTTGTATAGTCAATATTCATTTATAGTTTCCAACATATTTATCCATTCATTATATATATGTATATGTACTATATATATGAATGTAGTGAATCATTATATGTAATGAATATATGTAGTGACTCATATATATGAATATATAAATATATATAGTATTTATACTTTTATTATATGTGTATATATATATATATACTTTTTCATATTCTTTTTTTCTCTCTGTGCTTCATTTGGATATTTTCTATTAATCTTTCTTTCAGTTTACCAATCTTGTGTTCTGCTGTATCTAATTTGCTGTTAACTCCATTGAGTTAATTTAAGATACGTATTTTTTTCTTTTTAGTTTTAGAATAGCTATTTAATTATTTTAAAATTCAGGATCTAATTCTTTGGAGAATTTTCCATCCTTTCATTTATTTTGTCTATTTTTTCTACATTTTATTTAATTTATTGATCATAGGTATTTGCTAACTCAAAAATCTAGATCAGTAGTGGGTTTATTTGTTTTCTCTTTTTCATCTGTTGATTATAGGTCATATGGTCTTGTATTTTTTTTCCTGTCTAGTAACTTTTGACTGAATGCATAGTTTTGTGTATAAAAGAACTGTAGTGGCTCAATATAGTTTTATCTTCCATTAGGAAAATTTCCTGCTAATTCTGTTATTCAGACAAAGTGAGGAGGTGATTATCTCAATTGATTCAGGGATTGAGCTTCGCTGGGGCTCATTTCAGGATTTCTTTTTTTTTTTTTTTTTTTTTTTAAGATTTTATTTATTTATATGACAGAGAGAGACAGCAAGAACAGGAACACAAGCAGGAGGAGTAAGAGAGGGAGAATTAGGCTTCCCCCTGAGCAGTGAGCCCAATGTGGGGCTCAATCCCGGGACCCCGGGATCATTGTAGATCTGATCTGATGTAGATGCTGAATGACTGAGCCACCCAGGCATCCCTCATTTCAGGATTTCTTAGTCTGCCCTTGGTTTGTTCCTATTCTTAGAGTAGTCTCTTCCAGGCTCTTGGCTGAGAGTCTGGTCTTCAGATTCAGCTCTTCCCTCCAATGGCTTTCAGCTTAATTTTTTATCTTCCTAAACTATAACTTTAAAATTCACTAATGTTTTACGGGAATGAGGAGTCAAATATTTGAAACAGCTCTCTTTACCTAGCAAATCTTTAATTCCTAAGCACTGTGAGAGTGTGGGAATTTTTTCTTGCCTTCTAGAAGTTTTCAGTCTAGTTTCCCATTCTCCTGAACGCACCAGAATTCCAAATGTTTTCCCTCAGGGAAAACTGGTTGTGTGGTTAGGGTTCCTCAAGTTTTCATTTTGTCACTCCAGTTCTGTATGACAGCTAAAAGTTTGATGTTTTTTCTTTCCCACAGCACAGATTCTCTCACTGGGCCAATGCTGATCAACTTGTGGCCAGGCCTTGAAAATGTCCCCAGAGAAAAAAGTTACTGGCCATGATCAGCTCACTTCAGAACACTCTTCCCTTCTTTGGAACTTTAGTTCATTTATTCTCGATTGCTTTTAGTTCTTGCTGATGCCTTGCAAAGTATTTTTAAAAATTAACTTATTTACTTTTTGTTAGTCGCCACAGTGAATGTTTTGGCCTGCTGTGAATTACTTCATTCTATATAAACATGAAAAGTTCTTGTTTTCACATTTATTCATTTTTGTCATCATTCATACCACCATTCAGTACTTTGGAGATGATTATAGTATCTTATCTAGTAGTTTTCCACATGAAACTTAAGTTATTTACTGTATTTTCAAGAATTATCTTACAAATATGAATTGAAGAGAAAAAAATTCTATTTATTTTCTACCTGTTCTTTAAGACTGACTTTATATATTCCCTCTGCCCTAGCCTTCCCCCATCCACTGGTTGGACAAAACTCTTCCTTCCAGGAACTCCTGCATCACCTTATTCATATGTCTTTATTGCACATATACCCTGCATTATAGTTTCCTATATTTATATTCTTTATCAGGCACATCATAGAGCTTTGTCCATCATGAAAGGAATAAATGAGCAAAAAACTGACAGCACAATACTAGAGATACTCTCTGAGACACTGAAAGAGTTATTACCTATTCATCCTCATTATTTGTGAAGAGATCCCCTGAGAAGCAATATTTGTGAATGCTTTCAGAGCTCGAGACCAGAATTATACCAATATGATCTCATTTGTGTGCTGGAGCAAAGATTTTCATGATAGTAACATTTTAATACAACTGAACAAGGGTTTGTGCATTAGAATTTGGCTTTCACAGTCATTAAATAGAGGAAACATGGTTATATGACCAAGACAATTAGCTTGCCCACACTGAGAGACAGAGGCTATTGTAGAGTTTGTCATTGATAGCGGTCAGAATTGTTTTTGAGAAAATCCATGTTCAGCATACATTTTCAAGATTATGAGCATAAAATTTCTAAGTCAGAAATAACTTTGCTACTTCACAGTTTCTAACACTTCAAAAATCAACTTCTCATTTATGGAGCACAACTATGGGCAAGGCATTGTGGGAAAACACAACATTTCAGGCATTATCCCTTCTACACCAAGGGGATGAGTTAAAACAAAGCATAAGTATGTCATACAATGCCATCAATATAATAAAATGTATTATTGATCTTATATGAACAGTATAGGTAATAAATATTTTAAGGATTTAAAGGAGATGATGACTACCCTAGGTACGGTCTAGTCAGAGATTTGAATGGTATTTTCTCATCAGACATGTAGCCTCAAAGGTCTTTGGTTTTAAAGTTCCTTTTTCCCTTTCTTTCTTTTTTCTTTCCTGTGAGTTGAGTTAATATGGCCAATTGTGTTGGAAAATAAATGAATACATTTAATATGGCGTCCTATCCTGCTGGTTTTAATAATCTGAATTGCTTTTAAGAAAAACTTGTAAGACAAGTAAAGAATTTCCTGCCAAACTATATGAATGCCATCTGGCCTGAAGTGGGATGTTGGTGGTCTAAGTCCATTCACGAGGAAAGTACAAGTTACCACAACTATTCTGGAAGAGCCTGGAGGTGGGGGGAGCTGAAACATTTCTCATCAGAAATGTTAAGTGAGGAAAAGGATTGGAGATGAACCCAATAAACAGTATCTCTGGAGAGCCAGAGCTTTTATGTATTTCAAAGTGTTTATTATAGTGAAGCAATATTAGCAGTGGGTGGAACATGAACTGTAGAGTGAAATTGGTGGGAGGGAATCAGAAAGAACACATAAGAATGCTGTTTGAGGACTCTGTGACCCCAGTACATAAATCAACATTTGCCAATGCTTGAGTGTTCATTCAGCACACTATGAAATCATTAAAAATTACTATAAAGACCACCTAGTCACATGGAAACATGCTTGTGAAATGCAAAAAATTTAAGATGCCAAGATATAAATTCAGTTGTATAGAATGCAAAATGAAAGAGATGGGTAAGCTCAGATATCAAAGATAAAAGTTCTTGTGCTAACGGTGGACTAAAGGTATTTTTCTTTTTTCCCCTCTATTTCCCCGTGTGCCCATAACTTAGTTATATTATGCTGGTAATTAAAAAAAATAGTACTTTTATTCAGTGGATATTTTCTGGCATTTATTTTTTTTTCAAAGGCACATTGTATATTCTCTCTACCCTCAAGGAACCCTGAATCTAGTAAAAGAGTAAGACATAAAATCTCACAAAGAGTATGGAATAGATAAAGTAAGAAAGCCATAGTAAGTCAGATGAAAAATATCACACAAGACTGTTGTGATCATGAAGGCTTAATGAAAGCGGTGGAGTTTGAACGGGACCTTGAAGGACATGATTTTAATAGATAGTGTTGAGCATGAAATGGCATTCTCTGTGGAGAAAATGCACAAGCAAAAGGGCAAAGATGGAAAAGCATAGCCGTGTTTGTGGAAAAATAAGGATTCACATTGCTCAGTGAACACAGTAGTGAAGAAAAATGTGACCTGGAAGTGAGGCTGAGGCCAGGTTTTCAGGCATTTTGCATGTCAAGGGAAAAGTTGGACTGTGTCACTGTATCCCAATAGCTGATCTTTTCACTTTGGAGTTTACCAACTGCAAAGGGCTTTCAGATTCTTTACTTGTGATTTTCATGATGATGTTCTGAATATGAGATTATGGCTCCATATACAGATGACAAAACTCAAGTTGGAGAAGCTCATTGACCTCCCAAGGTCACAGAGCAAGTTCCTTTTGCCCACTCTTGCACTTCCCTGGGGTTAATTTATACCAACAATAGATAGCATTTGCCATGATGAATCATCATTAATTGTTCACTCTCCCCTCTAGCACATCCTCTTCATCTAGGGCAAATTCACTAAGAGTTCCTATATGACTTCAAATGTTGACTTATGAAGTTCCTCTGTTGGAAGAAGATAGTGGTCAGAGGATTGCTTAATTTTAAAGCCTGGGTTCAACTCCTACCTCTACTACTTATCAGCTATCTAACCTTATCACACAGTTTACCCTTTCTGAGCATAAGTGTCCTGACCTCTAATTTATGAATAATATCTACCTCATGGAACTTTTCAGAGGAGTACATGAGAAAACATGTATAAAATGCCAGCATAATATCTAATTCATAAGCATTCCATCAGTGGAAGTGTTATATTGTTATAATATTGTTGACATAATAACTTTGAATTAATAACTAAACCCTATTTCTCTTACTCCTTTTTTTCTTAATTTAGTTGTTTTTAAATGATCCTTTTTAAAGATTTTATTTGAGAGAGCATGCAAGAGACCATGAATGGGGGAGGAGAGTGGCAGAGGAACAGGGAGCAGCAGGCTGCCTTACACGGGGTTTCATCCCAGGACCTATGTGATCATGACCTGAGCCGAAGGCAGACACGTAACCGACTGAATCCCCTGGTGCCCTCCTCAAATGTCCTGGATTTGAGTAACTTGATTGGAAGCAAGAAGCTTGCCATCTCTCTAAATGTAAGATGACTTCATCCCAAAGCTAAATATTTCTCTCCCAGCCCATCTAACTCCATGTGTCATTTTACTGTACATACTTGAAAGGCCAGAGAGGAAGAGTCAACCCAATAAATAAAGAACAGAAGGGGAGATTAGCATCAAGGAGCACTTTACCTGAAGTTATATATTTCTTTTTAGCCTGAGGAGTAGAGAGTTCTACATGTTAACTCACTCCAATCATCCTGTTTTTAGCATCATTAGTGAGCTAGAAGTACTAAGGTAATTTACCGAGTCCTTAATATATGCCAGACAATAACCTAGAATAGAATAAGCCACTCAGACTTCAAGGTGTAGAAGACTTTTTTCTTATTCTTATACTATTGTGTTGCATTCCTGAAGCATATTTTTCATACGCATCTGTAGAACTGAACCTTTTGTTATGCCCCAAGTCTGTAAACTCAACACAGTTTGAGTTTATTTTACTTCTATTTACTTGATAGAAGTAAAATACTTCTATTAAGAACCCATCCAACACATGGCCCATATTTACTGTACTAACCAGAGTAGCACTAGACAGGTTCAACCACACAAAGAAGACATACTACTTAGATATTTTCTTTTTATTAAACTTTCTGCTTCTTTTCATTTGTTTTTCTTTTCTTTTCTCTCTCTTTTTTTTAGATTTATTTATTTTAGAGTGAGAGCACGAGTGTGAGTGAAGGAAAGGGCAGAGGGAGAGAATCTCAAGAAGACTCCACGCTGAGCACGGATCCCTACACACGGCTCAATCTCAATGACAATGAGATCATGATCTGAGCTGAAATCAAGAGTCTGACACTTATCCAACTGAGCTACCCAGGTGCCCTGCCATTTTATTTTCTATCATGGTTTCAATATCTTCTAGGTCAGGTGCTTCATGGAAGTCAGCTTTATCAGTCACGATCTTCCTGCTACCTCATCTGTAGGAGCTTGGTCTTTCAAGATACCTGCCAGTGTGTTTTAATTGGCTTTGGGACACTTTATCAACTTTATTTTAGCTCATTTGCTATTTCCTTTAAAAAATACTTTGACCTAGAGAACCAAGTTTAAGAAGAACTCTGGCATTCAAAGTGATACCTTTTGGGATATGTTCAATAAATACTTGATACTTTTAATGTCAATAATGATGATAATTTGTTAGGTGATGTAAGTATCAAGCAGCTGTGAAAAATATAAAATTGGCCCTAATAGGGGAGCACAAGCACAGGTACTAATTTTAAGCCTACAAACACAGCTTCATTAATTAAAAAACCTGGTCCCCATGCTCACTCTCCCAGTTTTTCCCAGTCTAGTTATGGACTTAGAGTAGGTGGTTCCTTGGGATTAGGAAAAAGACATGTTTTTGCTTCACTGCCCATGGTATTGCTCATGGCTAGAGCTTCTGGGGATTTAGGACATTTTTTTTTTTTAAGATTTTTATTTATTTGATAGAGAGAAACACAGCAAGAGAGGGAACACAAGCAGGGAGAGTCAGAGAGGGAAAAGCAGGCTTCTGCCGAGCAGGGAGCCTGATGTGGGACTCGATCCCGGGTCTCTGGGATCATGACCTGAGCCGAAGGCAGTTGCTCAACCAACTGAGCCACCCAGGTGCCCCTGGGGATTTAGGGCATTTGGAAGAAGCCCTGCAACAACTAGTCAATTGGCTCAGGAGAAGATGGGAATAGGGCCACCATAGAGAGTAAGCATGGAAAGCTGGAGAGCCAGAAGAACAAAGAAACCCCATTATTCTTGCTTTCATGGAATACCAGGAGGGATCACATGATCCTTTAATTGAGAGTTTAATCATCAATAAAGATCCATTTAGCTGGGAAAAATTAAAGTAAATTTTTTTCCAGCTTGTAGGCTTCAGGAAATAGCTTCCAACCCTTCAGAGCTAGAAGGCTGGCCAACTTCTACCTTCAGGTACATGCCTCAGTTGTCCCTACTGTCTCCCACAGCCTCTTTCTTCCCCTGCACTTTCTTCTCAGATTTTTAAAAAGAAAACACACTTAAATACTATGTTTTAAGATAATTGACCTGATTAAGTGCATGATTCACTTATTCTTTAGAAAGTATACAGGTACTGCTTAATACTTATGGTGTTTCTAATAATCTACATAAATATTTAATTATTAGATCTTAGATAACTTATGCCTCATCTCAGCACTCTTGCAGTAGATAAATCAGATTCTACTCATGGTTCTTAAGAATTCATTTTTTTTAAGTCAGCTCTATACCCAAAGTGGGTCTTGAACTCAGTGTTCCCAAGATCAATAGTCGCATGCTATACTGACTGAGCCAGCCAGATACCCCTCTAGTCATAATTTTTAACTCATAACATTTTTTTTCAGAAACAGTCCATAAGTTTTTGCATCATCCATACCATATACATTTACATATTGCCAGGAAGTTAAATAAACTTGCAAAGTATATCAGCAGAATAACAATATTTAGGCACTTACATATTGTAAACTTTTAAGCAATTCACCATACAGACTTATACGTATGCCTTATAGGTAGGACAATGAGACAGTTGGATTAGTACATAAAGTTTTTATTTAAAGTTTTCCCCTTCCAAGCAAGCTTCATTTACACATTCTAATACTATACAAAATTTACAATTTCTGTGACTTATGTACTCACTTTTCACTTCTAATAGTTTGTGCCTTTCTGAAATACAGAAAGCTTTGCTTACAGTTCTCATAAATGCTCTTATTTATTTTGGCTAGAAATAAAAAATAAATGAAGAACAAGTCTAAGGAAGGTGGATACCCTCATATAAGCTGTGACTTTCAGAAGAAATGGTGGCAGTTGACAGTCAAAGGTTCTGAATGAAGCCGACCTTGTTCTCTTCAGGACGCCGGCTAGGATCTTCCCGGCAAAGTACTGTAACTTTTCTCTCCTTCTCTATATTGTGTGTTTTCAAGGAAAAAAAAATGAAAGTTGATTGCACTGGATCTATCTATATATATATTTATATATATATTTTTACAACGGATCCTTTGGATCTGAACATACAAATAAAGACAAAAACAATAAGGATTGCACTTTACTGTAGAAACTGCATTGGATTCCAGGACACCCATCTGGCTTGACATGCTCCTCAGTGAAAGCTCATCACCAAAGCATTTTTAATCTGTGGCTTCCCCACGTTGTGTTTCAAACGACACATTTGTTGAGGGATTTAACAATAGCCCTGGGTGATGAAAAAATATTTTAGGCTAGTATTTCCTCCTAAGTGTTGTTCCAGCTCTGAAGGGCTTGAAAATCATATTCATGTTCCTTCCAGTTTTGCTTTGTTGACTGGCCGCACCACAAACTATCTCATGCTCTCCTGACCTTCTGCTCCTAAATTCCTCATGCTCCTGAAGACAACTAGCAAACTAGCAATTGCTCACCTAACTGAGCTCAGGCATCTTTGGTGATTAAGAAAAGAATATGATGAGTTGGAGAATAATCAGGGTGGGTCATGTCTTTTCTAGAACAAAATCTTGAGCCATTTCTAGAACCAAAGGTGAGGAAGAGGGAGCAATAGTTGTTAAGAGCTATGATTCACTCCTATGGTTCTTTTAAGTTGTGTGTCCTCAGGACAGAGAGACGACTGGGACTATACTTACAAGAAATTATTCTCTCTTTTCATCCCCGAATTCCTGAAAGCAGTCTCCCAGTTTCATTATGGGTTAAGTTTGGGTGAGATGTGTTACCCAACAGAATCTCTTCAATATTGGACAAATGACTTTGCCGGTCCTACCTTTTAAAAGGAAATGACAGGTGTGTTCACTACTTTTTTCATATACTATAAAAAGTGAGAAAACATGAGCCTCTGTGGAATGAACAGTGACATACTATATTTTGTTTTAATCTTTCATATAAAATTGAGGACACAGATTGTGACTGGCTGGCCTAAAACCTACAGGGCAGAAAGCAATTGCTACAAGAACCAACATCTTTCTCTTCTCTGGTCCCATGAGGTGCTGTGAGGGGCAGAAGGTAAATGAAATGAAGATTTATAGAAACAAACATGTTCCTCTTTAATCTTACATGATTTTCTACGACCATGTTGCCTATGGAGTCTGTGAAGTAGCCACAGGTTAGGAATACAGAATCAAGTGGCGATTTCTGTGATGCAGGAAATATTTTAGTGGGTCAAATTCTGAATCGTTCATGAACACAATATCCCCAAAACTTCAACATAGATCACATGCAGGTAGACTACGAAGCACAATATTGATCTTAGGTCTCTCTGGGGGCGCTCTTCTGTATTTTATCTTTCTCCTTTTGAAAGTTCAGATCCATGTGAGGAGTTTTTGTAAATCTGGGACGAGTTAAAACCAGTCTGAAAGGGAAGTGTCTGTTACCACAGCACATTTTGTGTGATTTGAGTCACAGACACGGTTACCTGTTCAAGAACAGGTCTTTTCCTTTTGTAGTTACTTGGAAATATCGTTAGAAACCAAGGGTGGGTTTCGGCAGTTGTACCATAAGAATGCACTGTTCCTAGTGTAATAGCGATGTCACCTGTCACTGTCTCCTAGAATGTGATACTGTTCATCCCAGGGCTTGCTGGTGTTATTTGTTGTAAGGTACGCAGGCGGGCAGGATAACCGTTGCACAGGCGGGGCCTGCCAGTGGTTCTGCTACATCTCCTTCCAGTTCTGTCCAGGTGCCTTTTTCTGGACAATAGCATATTGTAGATGACTTGTAGGCCCCCTGGAACGGCAGAGCAGGGACATTTAGAGGAGAATGTTCAGAGAAGTGCAATAACAATATTTATCAAATTTCCATTGGAAAGAAAACATCAATTTTCTGCTCTTGTTCAAAGTTCCAGATGCAAGCAGTGGATTTTAAACTGTTTTATTAGAAGGGAAAATTTGAGAGGCAAGGGATTTCAAAATTTGTGTGTGTAATTAATAATAGAGGTCAAATAAAGGTCAAGTGCCTACAATACCTAGATGATCAGCAAATTCTTTAAAATAATTGACCAAATGGGGCACCTGCATGGCTCAGTCATTAAGCGTCTGCCTTCGGGTTAGGTCCTGATCCCAGACTCCCGGGATCGAGCCCCACATCAGACTCCCTGCTCAGTGGGGACCCTGCTTTTCCCTCTCTCACTCCCTCTGCTTGTGTTTCCTCTCTAGCTGTGTTTCTCTCTGTCAAATAAATAAAATCTTAAAAACAACAACAACAACAACAAAACAACCAACAACTCACCAAAAATTGGAATTTGTCTCTCTGGTTTAAGTTAAAAAAATACTCATCTTCAATTTTCAAATAATATCAGTAAATTGGAATTGAGGTAGTTGCCTTACTCTTCCATTTTTATTATACTACCATAGAGAATCAGAGCTGGCATTCAAAACTAGCTTAGAATAAACTGGAAAAGTGGGCTTGCCAACTTCTTTGCACATTGCTTGATTGATTGATTGATTTTCAAGTGGCCACATGAGAAATTAAAAATGTTTTTAATCTTGTTTCCTTTGTTAACATCTGGGGGTAGTGCTTGTGTAACATTTCCTTTCTAAAACCAGAGCCGTTTGGTTTTTATCACAGGCAAAACCCCAAAATTCCAACCAGCCTGGTCATCAGTTTTTGAAAATGCCCTGCCAGTGTCTGGTTTCAGATGTGTCTGCTTTTGGAGCTTATGCATGTGTACCAGCGAGCATGTGTAGGTCCGAATATCTAGTTACATATATATCCTCCACATAACTAATATCCATTGAAAACTCCCACAAAACTTTATCTAACAACCTTGTTTGATGCAAAACAAATACCCCCCCCCAATTAATCTTATAAGACCAACCCATAACTCAGAAAATATGAGGACAGCCATCATTTAAAAAATGAATATGTCGACCACATAGCCCTATATGGCTCCTCCCGTGATATAATTCGCACTATATGGCCACCTCCTCAGGTGTTCTTGACAAAAGAGAAAAAAAAAGAACAAAAGAAAATTTAAAGAGAAAAAAGCTGAGCTTAATTATTAAGTCCTTATACCTAACTTTCTGTTTTATAGGAAATACGGAGACAGAGTCGCAAGGCATTCCAGAATGCCAGCTATTCTCTATGGTAACTGACCTTGTTTTTTTTTTTTTTTCCTCCACAAGTTAATGGTATGGAAGAAGAAGTGGAGTCGGGTAACTTTCCAGATTACAAGACATGGACGAGATATAATAACCAAATACAAGTGTTGAACATGTCAGCTTGAAATATATATTTCAATAGGAAATATTTGAATATAGATTCGATACAAAGGAATTACTGTTAATTTTGTTGGGTGTGATGATGGCATGTTTACATAGGTGAATAATTTTTTAAAAGATAAATACTGAAGCATATTAAAAAAAAGTACTGAAACATTTGTTTCAGATTGCTTCAGCCAAAATGTTTAAAAAGGAGGACAGATAAAGGAAGGCAAAATCCTGCTGGATGGTGAAGCCGAATGCTGGATTTATGACAGTCCACTGTACTCTCGCTTTTTGTGTGAGCTTGGAAATTTTCATGATAAAGATGGGGCAAAGTGAAAAGCAATGGAAAATTATATATCCTAAAGAGAATTTGTGGATATTTAACAATTTCTAGTTTTCATGTCTCCCTGGTCAGAAACTTTTCTGTTGAATTCAAACAATTCAACAAACTATGCAAACAATTTCAAGAGGACATTTGTAAAGCCACTTCTGTCTCACTTTTAGTTGGAAAACCAGAATCACAAAAGACATGGGGATAGGAGAGAAGCAGAGACCAGCCACATTTTGGGATACAGTTGATGAGACAGGAAGCCAGCTCGAAAGCAACCACATTGATTCTTTTTTATTATTTAAAGTAACTTACTGCTTGCATACAAGCCTGATACTCAAACTTTTTTTTAGATTTTGATTAAATTAATTTATTCCTTTGAGAGAGAGTGAGAAAGCACAAGCAGAGGAGGGAGCCACAGAGGGAGAGGGAGAGGGAGAGGGAGAGGCGGGCTCCCCGTGAGCCCGATGCAGGACTCAATCCCAGGACCCCAAGATCACAATCCAAGCTAAAGGCAGAGGCTTAACCGACTGATCCACCCAGGCACCCTGACACATGATACTTTTTAAAAGGGTTTTGCGTGGATGGTAACACACAAGGAGGGAAACGCAAAGTAAGAACAAAACAGCAAGGAAGAGGGTGAGGCGGATGTTGACACATACCATACTCCAGCTATAGCCGCCCACAAGGTAGATGCTGTCATCGAGCGCTGCACAGCCAGGACCGCTTCGACCCTCCAAAATGGGAGTTTGGAGAATATTCCACTGGTCACCTTTTGGGTCATAGCATTCCACGAGCATTACATCAAGGTGGGAGAAACCTATGTGACACAGCAAAAGAGAAGCACATAAGAATGAACTCTCAGGGTCCTGATTCAAGGCTAGGGCTTCTTTTTTTAAAAAGCTCTAGAGCCAAGAAATAGATAATTGTGTCTCTAAAGAGACAAAAGTATAAATTTGCTCGTCAAATTGGGAGACATGTTACAGAAACCTAAAACAAACAAACTCTGGCTATTTCAATTAATTCAAAGCAACAATGTCTGACTTGATGTCATTGGTAAAAGTTGATTATCTGGGGGTGGATCTTATTTTAAAATGTTCATTAAAACCTTAGTAAAAAGGATTAAAATAATTAAAAGCAAGCATTTTATAAAGTGCTCACGATAAGCTCGTTGTTTGCCAAGTGCTTTATGTAGGTGAATTCACTTAATTCCCCTCATCCGCCCTCTGAGGTAGTTACGCCATTGTATTCATTTTATAGATGAGGAAACTGAGGGACAGAGAGAGGTGATGACTTGAATAAGTCACACAGCCAGCAAGTAGACAGGCTGACGTTTAAACTCAGGCAAACAAGCTTCGGAGCTCATGTTCTTACAGACTAAACTGTATCATTTTTCCTAAACGAATATTTGACTCTCTCTCAAAAAAAAATTTTTTTTTTTTTAAGATTTTATTTATCCATTTGACAGAAACACAGCGAGAGAGGGAACACAAGCAGTGGGAGTGGGAGAGGGAGAGTTAGGCTTCCCCCTGAGCAAGGAGCCCAATGCAGGGCTTGATCCTGGGACTCCGGGATCATGTCCGGAGAGGAGGGCAGACACTTAATGACTGAGCCACCCAGGCACGCCTCAAAATGTTTTAATTAATTGAAAACATAGTGTTCAGCACCTTTTACCTTTTTAACAGTTTATGTTTATAAACAACTATGATGACATGAATGGTTTCCAATATCTACTAAAGATCACGGTAGAATAGGGGGCTAACTTCTGCTGAGGGCTTCTCCTCTTACCTCTGATGAAATTTCTCAGTGGCTGGGCCAGTAAGCAGGTTGCAGAGAAAAACTTAAATTCTCAGATTCCACTGGGGCCCTGCTTTTAATTTAGGAAGTCAAAAATCCGTAGGGGGAGAGCTTCATGGTCACTGAGCAGACCAAATCCTTAGTAATATTTTCCTTCTATTTAAATGCATGCAATGGATATTTGCTAGCCTACAATTACAATGCATACACTAAATTAATCAATCTATTGGACTCCTCAAAGTAATTAAGAAGATAGACCAAAAAGTAGAATAATTTTCATTCTGGAAGAGGTGGACAAATTATTTCAGGCCACTGAACTTCTTATGTAACTTCTTATGTAAAATAAATCACATAGCTCTGGGAACAGCAGAACGAAGGGCTTACTGGAATTCTGTGATATTTTCCTTTCCTTTACCATTATGATTATTGATGGTAATATACGTGAATGAGGATTGGGGCAAATTTCCAGTCCTGAAGTTCTAATGGCATCACAGGGGGGTATGTATGCCTTCACTGTGCCCAGTACATATTTTATATATGTTGACTATAAGCCTCACAAAAACTACTAAGGAAAGGATAATTATCCCTCTTTTAATAAAGACATGAGGTTGAGGGTCTCAAGTAAGACCACACAATTCCAAGCACATACCGGGACCCAGACCCATACCTTTCCCTCTAAACTGTAATTACTCTCTGAGCCAACCTAATCTGATGTGTGTGTATTTTAGGTTGTCATTCCCCAAATCTTTCTGTTTAAGTATAACCTCAAACATCAAGAGTTCCTAGAATGTTTAGTCATTATTACGCAAAAGAAATTAGCAGAAATTACATTTTAGCGCAGAAAGCTACAAAGTTAATACTGTATACAAATATTTTGATGTAAAGGAATGGTGTATGGATTGAAAGGAAGGAGCACCATTGAGAGAGAGAAAAAAATAAAAAAGGAATCTTTACGACTGCAAATCTCCCACTGAGGAGAACACAAAGAGGAGCATCACGGACCAGGATATTGACATTTAGGATTTACTATGAACTTGGAAATATTTGCATAAAGTCTGTGTGGACTTTATTACGTTAGGGATACATATGTATTAGGAAATCCAGAAAGGAATGTCTACATCTAACCCATTTTTTAAAATGGGTGTACTATGGAAAAATAAATGTTGGGCGTCGGCCACCATACGCCGATGGCCGGTTTCTCATTTGGGTTAATTTCAAGGATCATAGCGGGCCAGAGCTAGAGGAGATTTTAGAGGTCAGTTAGACCAGTTTCTTCATTTTAAGGTGAGGAGACAGAGGCCCGAAGCTGTTCGGGACTCTTCTCAAAGAGTTCTCGCTGTTTCCCTGTCGCACTGGTGCTGCGCATGTGCATAAAATCACACGCATACGAACTACAGCAAGTTGTAGTCCTAGACCTACACGGAGAAGGAAAGAAGCCCAAGCAAAACCTAAAAATATCATGTTTTAAATATTTTTTACTAGCAAAACGAAGAATTTGAGGCATAGGTTTGGTAATCAACTTTTCAAAGAAATAATTCTAAATTTAGACATGAAATTCTACGAAATGTTTTTCTTTAAGAAAAATCATGTATTAGCATCTTTGTGTAGCTATGACTGAAGTTCTTTATGATTACTACAGAAAACAATTTTCTGGAAAAAATTTATTACTATAACTTTGGGGATAAGGAATAATTTATTTTATTGAATTCATTGTTACAACAAATCGTTTGTGCTTTTCAGTTATTAATGCTCTCGTTTTTTACTTTCTGTTGACATCATTATTCATTTCTTTAATGTGTATGGTAACTTAAAAATAATCCTATCTGCAGAGGAGCCAAAATAAATGCTTGCCCAAGGGTACAGCTAATTTACACAGAGTCGCTTTTATTTGGTCAACATGTTTTTTACTTGGTTAACTATGATTATCTAACGAGAAACCCCCTTAGCAAGAAACATGAGATGCAAATGATATTGTGATTTAAGAAAAAAAAGGAAAAAAGACCTTTCAAATGATTTCCTCCAATTGCATACAAGCGATCATTCATTACAGCCAAAGTGTGGATGGCGCGTTTTGTGTTCATATCTTGTTTTCGAGCCCAGACATCCATTACAGGGTCATAGCAATATAGCCATGGGACATATTCTCCATTGTGTACACCCCCTGTGAATTAAACATATACATACAAGTCAAGAAAGTGCCTTGGAAAACTGAACTTCGTAACAGAAAGTGGAGGAATGACTTGCCTGAAATGTATATTTTCCCATTGTGCACTGCTCCTGCGTGAGCTGCCAGAGGCTGTGGCAGAGAGGACACATACCGCCATTCGTTTGTCTCGAGGTTATAGCACTCCACGCTGGACAAATAGCCGGTTTCGTTCCTTCCACCAATAACGTATAAATGTTTGTCCAACCGACATGCATAGAAACTGGCTCTTCTACAATGAAAACAACAACCCACCGTCAATCACAAAAGGAACTCCCTCAGGCAAAGGAGGTGCGACCTGCTTTAGAAAGGGTTGCACGAACTTGGAAATGACACGTACAGCCCCTTTCTAAATCTGAGACCTTGACAGTAATCTTATGCATTGCCCGCTCTGGTTAACATGTTGGTATTAAAGTCACGGTAGAGGAGAAATTCACCAATTCTGTTTCAGCTCCTTTTATCTTGCTTTTGTATACACTGTTAGCATGTTCACTAATGTTTGTGGTATTTGGTACCTTGTAAGAATATCACAGCTCAGTAAGGCAAAGTGAAAAATGAGGTAGATAATGTAACAATAATAAATTATCTTGACATTCACTTTTTTCATGGTCCTTCAAGGGTCATTGTTCCCAATTTATAAGAGAACTACATCATCAAAATTTTTCTTCAATTATCATTTTTTTCCTTCCTAATACCACTGCAAATAGAGAAACTTTTGTGAACTGAATTTAGTGTTGAAATTTTGCTCTTACATAACCTATTGGAGGGATTTTAGTGATATGGCTCTTGGCGTTGCTTCTTACAAAGCTCCAGGATATTTTTTAGTCTCTTTTCAAGAGTGGCAATTTATTAAATTTTCCCATTGCGCTTTCAATGGCCAAAGGCACCAGCTGTGTAGAAAGGACCAGAAACAGGGAGACCAATTCTGAGGTAGACCATAAGATAGGAGTGAGATATTGAGGACCTGAATGAGCGTTTTATGGAAGACATACAAGGGCTGATGCCAAAGACATTTTAAAGGAAGATCTAAGACTCAGGAACTAGTAAAACATGAGACCTGAGGGAGAAAATGTGTTCAAAGGGGCTTAAAAAATTTGGAGTTAGGCTGACTAGGTTGAGATGTTGAGCAAGTCCTTGACCCTTCGCTTCTTTAATCTCACTGCTGCTGCTGGAATAATATACTTTCTGGGAATAACATGTCCCAAACTGAATAAGTACAGTGTTTAAGTGCCATGCCCCTCAGATAATATAATTTATTTGATGAATGTATGGTCTTCATAAAAATTAGTGCCAAGGCTCTTGGGCAATGTGAATAGCAAGATCAAGAGTCCTAGAGGTTTTTTATCAGGAGATTTCCAAGCTGCGTTTACAAAGTGCCAAAGCCTCTGGGAAGCAGTCTATAGCATTTTGATTAACAGTTTAGTCTCTGGAAGAGGTTGCCTGGCTACATGATTTATTGGATGTGTGACCTCTGACACGTGACTCAGCCCCTCTTGGCCTTGGATTGCTCCTCTGTAACAGGGGAATGTTAATGGCCCCTTCCTTACAGGGTTATTGGCCAATATGTATGTAAAGTGCTATCATGGTACCTGCATTTTGTTCATGCTTTGGGATCATCAGTTAACATTACCCAGATAAAGGAGTTTTTAAAAAATCAGCCATCAAGATGTTTGCAAGGGAACTTTTCCTAGTAATATTTTAAATGACAATTAAATTCTTTGTTTTATTTGATTTATTACTATATAGGTAATAGTATATGTTATAGATGGTGATGTATTCATTTGTTTTATTTTTTCCAGCTTTATTGAGGGCTAATTGACAAATAAAAGTGTAATATATTTGAGGTTACACTGCAGTGATTTGATATGCACATACATTGTGGAAGGATTCCCACAATCAAGTGAATTAACACATCCATCACCGCACATAGCTATTTTTTTGCGTGAGAACCCTTAATATCTATCTTTTTAGCAAATTTCAAGTATGCACTAAAATATTAACTATAATCATCCTGTTAGACACTGGACCCTTGGAACTTTTTCATCTTATAACTGAAAGTGTGTACCTTTTGACCAGCCTCTCATTTCTTTCATTCCCTAACCCCTAGCAACCACCATTTATTCTGTTTTCATAATTTTGACTTTTTTTTTTTTTTTTTTTAGATTCCACATATAAGTTTGGAGAAAGGTTTTTGGAAGAAGCTTTTAATTAGATTATCAGAACACTCATTAATTTAAAAAAATTTGAGATTTCCTGTTACAGAGACGTAAAAACCCATTTAAATATAATATTAGGTCAAAAACAGTTGCAAAATTAAGTGCCCACAGATGTCCATTGCTTTCTTCTATTCCTCTAACTAGATTTCGTTTGTTCTCTCATCAAAGATGATAGGTCACAGTTGTCTTACAAGTGCTTTTACCGTCTCAGTTAAAATGTTTCATTCAAAGACTGACATATCTACAAGAATAGTCCAAAGGAACACAGATATTTCTTTGCACTGTAGACAAGTATGTCAGTATCCCTCTTCCATCTTATAGAATGATGATTCTATAACAGGTCTTAGAGCCTCCGGAATAATTTTACTAATTGGCCATCTTTAAATAACTTGGACTATGCGGGCTATATAAGGTGTTGCATTCTTGTATGCACTATATACTAGTCTAGAAGAGAAAATGCCTGTTAGTCATGACAAGTGTGAAAACCCTCCATTAATCAGTTTAGATAATGGAAGGTAAGAGCAAGATCTCTGTGGTCGTGTGAACTCCTTTCATCTAGTCTAACTTTCGATTCTCTCATTTTGTTTGTCCTGGTTCCTTCCTTCCTCAGTGACACTGAGTGAGCCTGTCAGAACTTTTTAGCCAAGATTTTCTTGATTTGATGCTTCATGTGTACTCCTAGCTTTATCCACACAGTGTCACTGTTAGGATCTAAATGGGGGAAAAATCAGTAGGTTTAACTTCCTGACTAAAAATGCATCTTTATGTAGAAATTCAAGTAGTGAAGATTCTGAGCCTATGACTTACTTCCTTGCATGCCCAAAGTGAGAATTCATGAAATGTGTCATAGGAGCACTGGATAGTAATGGTCTGTCAGCAACCGGGAACATTACTCCAGGCTAAAATTCTACCATACCAGGTCTCTCTTGGGAGTGCTCCCTGCCCCTCCTCCCCACATGAAGAACACAAGATGAGGCTATTTGGGACTTCTCTTTGAAAAGTAAATTCCAGATTACTAAAGATTTTTAAATGGAAATACACTACATGTATTTCAAATTGTTCATCTCTTCCTCCTCCAACTCCTTTCCCAGAGCCAGAGGCAACATTCAATGCATTGTGACAAGTTAAAAAAGACCACTAGCAATTTCTACCAACATACTTTGAACCTTACATATTGTACAGGTCTTTACTAGCTCTTTCTGACCCTTAGGGTGGTGAGTTTATATCCGAAAGCATGAGACTGAATTACTCTAACCTTAGCTCAGCTTGAATTCCTGACTTTCACTATCAGGTTAAAAATGGCAGCAGATTTTTCAAACAGAATATTGTCTCATGTTGTTTCTTGTAAGCCTTCTAGAAACAAACTATTTAAATTTGGAGACAATTTTTATGTATTTGTTTCTAGCTTTTCTCTTACTCTGAAATATAAACTTTGTTGTTGGTGCTTTCCAGGGTGTTTTTTCTTTTTCATTTTTTTTTTTTTCCTATCCTAGTTAGGAGGTAAGGTCTCCATATGAATGATACCTAAAGTGTCTAACTTTTTAAAAAGATTTTATTTATTCATTTGACAGAGAGATCACAAATAGGCAGAGAGGCAGGCAGAGAGAGAGAGGAGGAAGCAGGCTCCCTGCTGAGCAGAGAGCCCTATGTGGGCCTTGATCCCAGGACCCTGAGATCATGACCTGAGCCGAAGGCAGAGACTTAACCCACTGAGTCACCCAAGCACCCTAAAAAGTCTATTTTTACAGGAAAAAAATGTAAAGTCGCCAAAGCCTTTCTATTGATGCTAGTCTCAACTTTTAACCTCTTTTCACTGAAGAATCAAATCCTTACATCTGAGACCAAAGCAACTCAGTAGCATTACATTTAAATGACTATTTTCCTGCAATCATTTCATAGGTAGGAGGGACACAGTTCTCGAATTCATTGAGTAGAGGCTCTGTGCCCATTTCCCCGCTGAACTGGGTGGGAGGGGCATATTCTACACTTTTATGATAGCACTCCTTGGGAAGCTCTGATTAGGTAAGCTATCCTAAGAGTCTATCCAGTCAGCTCTAAGAGTGGGTTGGCCGAGAGGTGGTTTTCAACATGTTTCTATTATTCTCAGTTTAGTAAGTTCTCAGCATAACCACTTCTCAGCCATTTGGTAGCAACTAACGGAGGGAGGGAGGTGGGGGAACTTCTGGTGAGCCTGATTAATGGTCTAAACAATGCAGAATTAACTCATTTGGTCTCAACAATACAGAATTAACTCATTTATTCAAGACACTTTTTGGGGGATCTGAAGGGTGTGTATTTTCTTCTTCTATTTTTCTTCTTTGTTTAATTAAGCCACGCTGGTCACTGATCATGCTTGCTACTTAGAATGGAGGCTTGGCAATGACAGAAAATTTTCATTTTAAGTTATGGATTGTTGCCTGGATAAACCAACCCATAGGAGATCTGGAGCTAGAAGATTGACTGGGCATTTGTGAGATCTGCCTTTTCCCACTCAGCTCTGCAAGGAGCTCTTTATTTGGTCTATCGAGTTGATTGTTCGAAATCTAAAAAAAAACTTCTCTTACGAGGGACCTGACATGATATACCATAATGACTTAGAAAGAAACGTTAAACAGTCCATCCTGTCAACGGTGGCTGCCGGGTGCCGACAGACCATGGCGGGTCTTTTTATCAGGTCAATGAGCTGCTAAAAATTGTCTAAGTAGGACCCTGCCATGATAGGCCATAGTGCCTCAGAGGAAGTCATTATAGAATATCAAGTAAACAATACACATTTAAAAAAATTACTAATTAGGTTTTGCAGCAATACTTCTCGTCCTTAGGGGCTCTACAGTGAGATAATTGACCGCGACGTGAGTTATGCCTCCCAAACCCAAGGCGCGAAGGTTAATTATTGTGGTGTGCAGCCCCCAGCAAAGGGGACCGTGGTGATGAGATGCCTGCCATTTGAAACATATTACTGGTATTTATTAAAAAAAATTTTTTTAATAAAACTTCTTGGACTGGTTTTGATTAAAAGGTAAAGTGATGCAGCCACAATAAGAGCAATCAAGAAATAACCCCAAAGGGAGAGAAACAAGGCGTGCCGGAGAATGACATCAATCAGGAGGCTTGCATGTATACATGTATGCACGAGAGAGGGGTGGAGAAGTTTGTCAGGATATTAACTGACTTAGAATCATTTCTCGATGGGGCGTCTGGGCGGCTCAGTTGTTAAGCATCTGCCTTCGGTTCAGGTCATGATCCCGGAGTCCCAGGATTGAGCCCCACATCGGGTTCCCTGCTCAGTGGGGAGCCTGCTTCTCCCTCTTTCACTCCCCCTGCTTGTGTTCCCTCTCTAGCTGTATTTCTCTCTGTCAAATAAATAAAATCTTAAAAAAAAAAAAGAATCATTTCTCGAGGTACCTTTGAACTACACGTTCCTAAAAGTGTCTGTGGTCCTTATATTGTGTGTCATCTCTTCCAATGTATAGTTTTTAGTCTCTTGAGAGATGGTTTTAATATATTTATAGGGAACAGAACATTAGATACAGAGTTTTCTCCTAGCATTGATGCATACCATCTTCCTGCAGCAATGCACATTTATGAATAAATGATACTACCTGAAAACTTCCTGTTCACTTGGAATATCAAGGATCTAAGTTGATCATAGTGTAATCTAACTGAATGTTTATAAAAGAGACGTTAAGGTGAGTCTTGAGGGAAACAGGAAAGAAATTCTTTCTTTTTTTTAAAAAAAGATTTTATTTATTTATTTGACAGAGAGAGAGATCACAAGTAGGCAGAGAGGCAGGCAGAGAGAGAGGAGGAAGCAGGCTCCCCGCCGAGCAGAGCCCGATGGGAGCTTCGAATCCCAGGATCCTGAGATCATGACCAGAGCCAAAGGCAGAGGCTTTAACCCACTGAGCCACCCAGGTGCCCAAGAAAATTATTTCTTAAATAATTCAGTTGAGAAGAAGAAATAGGTTGTAGCTTATTGCTATTATACGCTGAAGTATTATTTGAAAAGAATTGAGTGCTCAAAAGTTATTATTTTTTTTTAAGATTGTATTTATTTGACAGAGAGAGCCAGAGAGCACAACTGGGCGGAGGGGAGGGAGGAAATGGCAGAGGGAGAAGGCAAAGCAGGATCCTTGCTTGGGACCCCAACATGGGACTCAATTCCAAGACCCCGGGGTAGTGACCTGAGTCAAAGGCAAATGCTTAATTGACTGAGTCACCCAGGTAACCTGAGTGCTCAAAATTTAGCATGGGACTTAGCGTGTGCATGTTAAGATGTGGCTGCATGTAGGTAACAGCTGGAGAGGCAAACGCCATGAATGTGGTAATCACTTGTCCCTTGGCAGCTAAGAGATGGGGTGAGATAAATACGAAATACATCAAAAAAAGAAAAAAAAAGGAAGACAGCTTGCAAAACTATTTTTTAAAAAGATTTTATTTATTTATCTGAGAGAAAGAGAGAGAGAGCATGAGAGGATAGAAGGTCAGAGGGAGAAGCCGACTCCCCTTGGAGCTGGGAGCCCGATGTGGGTCTCGATCCTAGGGACTCCAGGATCATGACCTGAGCTGAAGGCAGTGGTTTAACCAACTGAGCCACCCTGGCGCCCCAAAACTATTTTTTTTTAAAGCTAACAAAGGACCTGTTCTTGAATGTATGATGGGAGGAGAGTTGGGAAGGTAAATGTCAAGGATTTGAGTTAGTGAGACTGGAAAATTTCATACTGCAATTTCTGTGTGAAAATGGATACCATTATAAGAATGGTGTTCTAGATTTCATTTATAGGATTAAGTATATTATCAATGAGAAAAGTGGGAGAGGAGGTGCAATTTTAGCTCTACTTGCCCAAAATCCAAAGCAATGTAGTAATGGAAGACAAGTCATACTTTTTTTTCCCCTCCATTAGAACCAATAATTGACTTATTTGACTGTTTTTCTCCATTGAGTTAATAAAGTAGTTATTCTAAACTGTCCAGGTCAAAATTTGCATTTTGACTCATATGGCTTTCATTGGCTTCATTTAGCATAATTTATCACAGAAAACCATTCAACGTCCATGCTTCCTGTAAAGCAGCCACAAATGTTTCAGACATAAGAAATAAACACTTACCTTTCTTGCATGGGTGGAAGTTGTATCCAGCTATTAAATCGAGGATCATATCGGCTGACAAAGTTTGTACTGTGTTTTCCTGTAAAAATATATTTGAGACATTTAAAACTTAAATTCCTTTGTTGTTTTGCACATTTAATAGTGTTTATAAGATGTCTCTGCTCTCAGGTGTAACACACAGATGAATTAAGTTGGTGGGACTATCTAACACAGTCTGAGAAGCAGTAAGTCAGTGGAAAAACAAATGTACCACTCAACTATTTTTCTTTTCTCCTTTTCCCCTCCATTTTCCTTTCCTTTCCTCCTTCCCTCCCTTCCTACCTTCCATCCTTCCTTCCTCCCATCCCTCCTTCCTTCCTCTCTCTCTTTTTCTTTCTTTTGGAAGGAGTCACAATAAAATGAAATCAACCATGAGACTAAAAGTGAGTATGTTTTTCAAACCAGTTTTACCACAAAGTTAGGGGACAAATTTCTGGGTTTTGGTATTTTTGTGTTTTTTGTGTTTTAAAAACATGAAGCTATTGGCTATAAATAATCAGTTCCACAGACTACCTTTTGTGAGATCTCTGGTGAGAGCCCCCCCTTTTTTTTTAATGATCCAAGAACCTAGCAGTGGTTGAGTCAGCTCTCTCCCCATAGAAATAACAGTGATCACTATAAAAAGAGTTTGCTTTAAGAAATCAGGTTTAGCCTGTGCACATCACATGAGTTCTGTATGTGTATTCGGGGGAAGTACAGTTGCAGGTACGTGTGCTGAAATGGGAAACAGGAGTCCTCAGAGCTGCTGAACCAGCTTATCCCCTCTGTTAAGCCTTGGAAGCACAATGATGCTTCCAAGGCATTAAAATGAATCTTATTTTTCATACAGATTGTCACCAAGCAAGAAATGGAAGCAAAAGAGTGCCTTCCATTTTCTGTGTAGCACCTGAGATGACAGTCATCTAAAGCACTTGAAGTTTTAACTCTGAAAGTCTGTTTTTGTTCATGTATGCCTAACTAAATACTGAAATACAGGTACCAAACTCCACCGCAGGAATAAACAGATTGTGTGTGTGTGTGTGTGTGCATGTGTGTGTGAGTGCGTGTGTGCCATGCTCACATAGGCACGCATATCCAACACAATTACTAATAACGTAAACATACTGATTACTTATTATATGTCTTATGTGTTCTAGATTCTGAGAATATATTGGTAAACAAGAAGGGAAAACTCCCTGTTCTTGTAAATGAATAAGAAATATATAATATATATCAAGTAAAGATGAATGGTGTAAAGAAAAATAAAGCAAGATTGATAAGGAGGAGGCTAATTTAAAAAGAATTGTTCTTTGCCTACAGATTTGCCTTTGACTCAGTCTTTTGCCAGCCATGCAAATATCTAGGGAATAAGCCTCTCACACAGTGGGCCAGGTGAGTAGAAAGTGCCTGGGGTTGGCCATGAGTTCAAAAATGCTGGGGTGACATGGACAGAAGTCAGAGGCATAACGAGGTCCAAATACAGTGTGCCTTTGGACTGGTATAGGATTGTGCCTTCTGTTATAACAACAGGAAGCCACTGGAAGGTTTTGAGCAAGTGAGGAACATGCCCTAATTCCTCTCTTATAATGATCACTCTGGCTATTCTGTGAAGAACACACTATGGAGGGGTCACTCTGGGAGCAGGGAGCTCTTGGGAAGCCATTATAACAGTCAAGGCAAGAGCTGATGGTGGCTTGAATGAAGGTGGAGACATTCAAATGTGGCCAACTTTGGGATCTATTGTACGGCACAGACAATAACGTTTTCAGATAGATTGAAAATTGGTATGCGAAAAGGTAAATGAGTAAGGATGGCTGCCAGATTTTTAGCCTGCGTAACCAGATGGAAAGCCATGAAATTTGCTGAAGTAGGGAAGACCAAGCAAGAGCAGTGTGGGGGTGGGAAAGAGAAACCATTAGTTCTGTTTTGGACTTAACCTTGCGAGGTCTGCAGGATCACAAAGTGGAAGTGTGGTAGGCCACTGGCTCAATGAGGCTGCAGCTACAAACTTTAGGGTCATTGGTCTAGAGATATTATTTAAAATCATAGAACAAAATGAAACCCTTTAGGCAGAGGGTATGGGCATGGAAGGTAATGGGTCCTGAGATTGAGCCCTAGAATGCAAGAAAAAAAACCAGCAAAGGAAAGGAATTTTCAGAGATAGGAGGAAAAATATGATATTTTAGAAGCCATGTCGAAGACTGCTTCAAAAAGACGAATGAACAACTGAAAATTGACCATAGGATTTGGCAACATGGAGGCTGGTGGTGGCCTTGACAAGTGTTGATTCAGTGGACACATAGGAGACTCCTCAAGAGAGACTAAGATCTAAGGAAACAGATGCAAGAGGAAGGCAATGCTTCTTAGGACTTTGGTCATAAAATGGAGAAGATGACAGCTGGAGGATGCAGCATCAAGAGAAGGTTTTGTTGGGTAGTTTGGTTGTGTTTTTAAGTATAGAAGTACTGGAAAGTCCTTGAGGAGACAAGAGGGAATGATAAATAGGCCTTAGATTGGAGCAGAAACAATAATAGGAGGGAAGGGAAAATACATGGGTAGCAATGGCGATAAGAGGCACTAGACTCAGTCATGGTAAGAAGAAGATTTTATCTTCTGATTGCTTCTATTCTCAATGAACTATGAAGCAAGGCCATCAGTTGGTAGTGAGGAGGAAGGTTTTGGAGAAAGAGGCATTCGGGGAGAAAGAAAGCATGAGATAGCTAACTTTGAGGGTGGGAGGGTAATCTGCCTAGGAAAATTTAGTGTGGTTGACTAGTCGCCAGTATGGTTCATCAGTAGTGGTGTGACTATGCAGTTTTCTCCATCCACATTTAGTAACTCAGGTACAGGGAGGAGGGGGAGGAGTGTTGGGTTTAACCAGGGCGAGGGTGTTACCAAGCAGGAATAGGGAAGGAGAGATGGATGCGAGGGCTACAGGTATATGTGCTAACGTGATTGTGCATGAGCAACATAAGGCCAGTGAGGAGGGAAGTAAGGACATCAGAGGATGATGGACAGTGAGAGTGGTAGGGCAGAGTGAAGGAGGTGTCATGTCCAGGCTGAACAGACAGCTGCCACATAAAAGGGCAGCAGGTTGTAAAACCTGAAGACATCCTTTGAAGTGGTGGGTTTTAAGGTTGTGAGTGACAATAAAGAAGTAGTACAAAGCTACCTGCCTCCAATAATATGAAGTTTTGAGTCAGATTGGGGGTGGGGGGCAGAACCTAATGCCCATTAGAGAGGGTGGCGGGGAAAACAGTACTCTCAGAAGATTGCCAGGTTTTGACTAGAAGAGAATAGAAGTGACCATTCAGAAGACAGTTTAAGGATTCTGGAGATTTTGTGGATGTGATAGCATGAGTTTCAAGGACCTTGTGAAAGGGTCTGGATGGTGTGATTGGGTGGTAAGTTAAAATTTTTTTGAGGGTATATGGAAAGAGTTAAGAGTTCCAAGGGCGAGAATGACCCAAAAGACTTGGACTCCACAAAGGGAGGGTCCAACTCAAGGAAGGATTACATCTAGAGTTGGTTTTTAAGGGAGTTTTGTAGAATTTGCAATCGTTTCCCTCTAGGAAAAAAAATACTCTTGATATGTTCCAAGGTTAATTCTCCAAAGCATCAGAAGATGAATGTTGTTCACCACACATACGAGTGTTTCTCTATGAAGTTGGGTTTAGAATTTCCATTTGGAGGAAGACATATGCCTCCTTTCAGGAATGGAGCAGAGTGACCTCTGGTAGAAATGAGCAATATTTACTTTGGTTCTATTGGTAGTGGCTTTTACTCAGAAAGAAGGCTAAGCAGGTCTGGTGTGCTATGAATAGAAGATAAATAAAGAGCATGCAGGGGCAGGGTCAATGGTGTGAAGAGGGGTGAGGATGGAGGACTGGGGAGAGAAAAAGGAGAAAGGCAAAGGATAAGTGGAGGGGATAATGAACATCAGAAGAAATGAGTATAGTGGAGTGAGGGAGCTCCACTCCTTTAATTTCTTCTCCTTTCCATTTTTTCCTAACTCATCCCCAATTTCTTCTCTCTGTGTGACAATGCCCTATCACCAGACACCATTGTTGACTATCCCTTAGGTGATAGGTAAATGAAGCATGGGGTGGCAGTTTTCAGCCAGTGGTGAAAGGGAAGAAGGAGGGAGGAAAGGAAGTCTCCTCCAGGCAGTGTTTTTGGGAGTCAATCATCAGTAAGGGACAAATGTAAATCGGCTTTTTGTAAGCACTGACAGAATATATGCCTATGTATTAGAATATTACAATGCATTCCCATCACTAATGACATAAGGGAGTTTATAGGACTTAATATCTATAGCTGATTAGAAAAACTATATATCCTGTTTAAATTTTCAGTAAGTAATATGTTTTATGATTTCAAATTTTGGTCTTATAATCAGGATAATAGATAAATGAGATTATATTTGTATTTTATGAGTACATACATGTTTTATGAGCATGTATTAAAATTTACAATATTGTATTTCATTCAAAGACATGCATCTCAGGCATCATTTTCATAAGAACTGAAGTTTAACTTAAGATTTTGTCTTTAGAACTGATATATCCTTGGGGCGCCTGGGTGGTTCAGTTGGTTAAGTGACTGCCTTCAGCTCAGGTCATGATCCCGGAGACCCGGGATCGAGCCCCGCATCGGGCTCCCTGTTCGGCGGGAAGCCCGCTTCTCCCTCTCTCACTCCCCCTGCTTGTGTTCCCTCTCTCGCTGTGTTTCTCTCTGTCCAATAAATAAATAAAATCTTTTAAATAAAAAAAAAGAACTGATATATCCAAAGCATTCAAATTCATGGGTTTTTAATTTTTCCTCCCTGTAGCAATGAAATTAAAGTTATATATTATGACAGGAGTGCTATTCTTTATAAATTTTGGTATTAACTGCTTACTTTTTTAACTGCATAAGGTATTTAAATATGAAAGTCCCATATTTTTGAGATGCTTGAGTCCCTGCAATATTTTTCTAAATAAGAAGTGATGAAGAGTTCCTTGGGAATAAGAGCCACTTTCCACCGTGATACAATATTAACTTAATTTCACAACATCAAAGGCAAAAACATGAAGATGTTTAGGAGAGCCAGATCAGTGGTTCAGCAGCATTTGCCCAGATTTGTACAAATGACACACATCAGGGACAGAATGACTTAGCTTTGCAGGTCGGGCTCCCACAGCTCTAAAAGGGGGTCTAACAGAAACAGAGTTCGCTGCCAGGCCCAAATTGAGAGTAAAGGTAAAATTAAAGTTCTACTAAAATTCAATTCTGAGCCTCCTAGTGGCTAAAGCAAATGAAGAGAGACTCGTTAAATTACACAAATGCATCAGTGGCAATTGTCCAAAGCACACAATGCCTCAGTGCTATGCTCTGGCAGGAATTTGTCACATAGCTCTTCACATGGGGCACACTGAGCAGGTACAGTGACAGGTGTCCCTGCAGTAAATGCAACACTGTCTTTTGTTGCAGCACATTCGTTGAGGGCTTTCAACTGAATTTGTGTTCCTCTCAGGGGTAGGGAAAGGCAGATCAGTGAAGTCCAATGGCATAGTTTTATGGGAGCCTGCAAATGAGTTTGGAGAGAAAACCTTGACTCTCCAGACCAGGGGATGGAATATGTCTATTACACTCTTCCCTACCCACCCTCCCGCACTCGGTCTCTCAGGTCTGTTCGGTAAGATGCAGAACAGTAAGCAGATGTAGGTTCTTTTGAGGAGGAGGGGGCATTATCCAGGGAGCAGGTTTTTTGCGTTGCTGAAAAGGTCTGTGTCAGAGGCACGGAAGTTCATAGTGTTTGGTGAGCACCAAGACTGGCATTTTTTTTTTTTTTTAAGATTTTATTTATTTATTTGACAGAGAGAAACACAGCAAGGGAGGGAACACAAGCAGGGGGAGTGAGAGAGGGAGAAGCAGGCTTCCAGCTGAGTAGAGAGCGCGATGTGGGGCTCGATCCTGGGTCTCCAGGATCATGACCTGAGCCAAAGGCAGTCGCTTAACCAACTGAGCCACCCAGACGCCCCTAAGACTGGCATTTTAACAGAGGCCTGCTCCACCCGGGATAAGAGGCGGGCTAAGAGAGCATTGTCCCTAGAAACAGGACTTCGCAGCCTTCTCTTGTCACGTGTTAGCTTTCATCTGGTCTTCAAAAAGACTGTTCAGTAGATTTTTTGCTTAGCTAAAGCTCATGGCTATGTACTGTTCACTTACAAAGGCTCTATTCACCTCAGATCACTTCAGAGGGAGAACAGGGTCAACAGTAAATGGGGGGGTTTAGAGCGGATTGTATATCTGCCAGGGTTTCCTGGGGACACGTCAAATCTGTCCTTGCAAAGATAAGTTAGAGGAGAGATATTAAATATCCCTTTTGTTCCTGTTCTAAACCCATTTCTCACAAAGCTCAGAAACTGTCCCCTCTGGAACACTGAAGGACAGGAACCAACAAAGCTGCAGGTTTTGAGAAAGAATGTCCTGCACTCCTCAAAGAAATGTTCTTCGAGGGTGGCCTGGGTTGTTTCCCTTAAAGATTTTCTAGAGTGAACAGATGTAACAATTTTCTATAATTTGCCTTGGTGCAGATGCTGAAAGAGAGCAGTCACAATAAAATATATGCAGTATATGTAATTTCGCTTGGATGTTCTGGGGTTTAAAGTAAAAATGTGTACCTGCAAGCTGTTTTATGGTCTCTCGGTCATAATGATCTCTGTTACACAGAAGGCTACAACCGCAACCCCTCCTTCACATGCAAGCGTTCCAAAAATATCTTGATAGTTTTTGTGTACTCTGCAAGGTACAGTGTTCTCCCTGGGTTGGCTTGGGAAGTGTGTTAAAATGTTCAGTTTCTCTTTGTGATGAATTTATGAAGTAATCCCATCAACAGGGAGGATGGCGGATGGTCTTCGAAAGAAGCCCTCGAAAAGGTGCAGTCACCCCAATGCAAAAGAACTTCGCTGGGGTTAGGAGTTAGGACGGCAGATAAAGCTTATTTATGGAAACTGCCTTATGTACTGATAAAACGGGAGAAAAGCGGTGGAGAAGGTGGTGAGAATTCTTAATAGCTGCAGCTTGCTACCTGCCTCTAGGGAGTCTGTGCTTAATGCTCCTGGCGTTCCTCAGGGGATGGATAAGGAGAGGGGCTGGGGCGTCACTGCGAAGCCAAATCCCCAGACAGTCAATGAGCGAATGCTCTGCTGCGTGCGTCCTCTGCCGGCTCAATGGTTGACCCTCCCTCCAATTGTCAGCCCAATTTACCGACTGTTTCATTTGTCCCTGCGCACAGAAATGTATTTTCCACAGTAATTACGAAACGGGCTGCTACTGGCGCCTTCCACAACACACATTCTTGTTGAGTTCAATAGTTACCATTGGGGTTCCATTGGTCCTCTCCACCCAGCACAAACAAGAAGTTTTCTACCTCCACAACGCAGTGGTGGGCGCTGTTGTACGGCATAACTGGAATTGGGGAAGGGAGGGGGAAGAAAAAGATGCATGAAATTCTCCATATTAGGACTTGATACTCTGGCGCACTAGTTATTTTCTTCCACCAAAGGGCACGAAAATGTGAGAGTCAGTGGGAAGGAAGACGAGAGCATAAGAAGCAGAGCAGGGCACCCGCCCATCCACAGCGGTTCCAGCCCTGTGTTCCCGGCAATCTCAAACCCAACCCCTTTTGACTAATTTTACATAATGTTATTCGGCAAATTAGTCAAGGACAACCTGTCATGCCGCTTTCGATTCTGAAGTTCTCCTCACCTGTCTGATGATGGGGATCGCATTCTAAAGCAATGACTGATCCTCCCAAATGGTCAGGGCTGGGCTGGGGGTTACTTCTTGGAAGAAATAACCCTGAATACACTTGGAGCCATGAAGATGCTCTGCCCAACCTTGGTTTGCTGGCAATCTTTCCATAAACAGACTCAGGGTGCTTGGGAGCTTTCTATTCCACAGCAATGAGCAAGCTGAATTTCCATACAGTTTTAAGTTTTTAAATTAAGGTCCTGCTGATTTAATGCCTTCTCCAAATGTATACGCTTAATCTCCTGTACAATGTCATTAGCAGCACAATCACACATTTTCTATCTATCTGCTTAGGAGCTCTTCTGGAACAAAGATAAAAACTGTCAGGAACATCACAAATATCCATTCCCTTGGTCTAGCCCATCCCCCATCGGGCCCCGCCCCCCAGCCCCTGTGTGGTGGCTGCGAGGAGGGCGTGTTCTGCATAAATCCACCAAAGCCAGGTCTCTCTGTCTGTTCTCATTTCCATTTTCTTTTGGGGACAAGCACAGGGAGACTAGGACAGCACTGACAGCCCGGACGCTGCACAGTGCTGGCCTCTGCTATTATCATCTCATATGGCAAATGTAGACTCACACAGAATTAGTTATCATATCACATGCGGTGGTTTGGACCCAGTGACACCAGCAGGAAAAATGATGTCCTTGTTCAGCTCATCATATGGGCACCTTAAATCTAGGTGAGGACAAATGGGGAGGTGATGTGCATGTTCAGGCAGGGAACTTATTGCTTGACACGGATCAACAGAGCACTTAAGAAACCAGTGCAGTGGGAAATCAATAGGAGTCAGGGCCAGCTCTCCCTTTGCGCTCTTTTGCCAACGCGGAAAGAGAGCGAGCCTATATTCTAGCCAACTTATTTTGGATGATATATATCTCTCATTTCATTTTGTTTCTCCTATCTTTTCTTTTTCTCAGAATGCACTTATGCTGGCTAAGATATGTAAATACCACAAATAAGGGGCAGGCATAGCTTTGAAATCTGTAACACAGCTTCTGAAAGAGTAAATCAGATCATTTAAGCTTCTTACTGAAGGATTTTAGGAGTTTGGGTTATTTTATTAGTTATTTATTTTTTACTATGAATATTCATTGCTTTTGAACTTTTATCTATAATGCCAGAAGGCTTTGGTACAGGAATGCCTAATTTCTGTGGTAATGTGGAAATTGGATGTGGATTTGTGTGGTCCATGGATTTGTGTGGTCCATTAATTGGGTCACTGACTTAGGGAGGCCTCTTGGGGATGTTCTTTTGCCCCTCAACCCTCAGTTATGTCTTCGGAAAATGCCTTTGAACCATATAGCTCTGCAAAGATATGATCTAGTTTCTCAGAATGCAACAGGGCAGAATATATGTTGAGTTTGCTGACCAAGATGGAATGGGTTTTGAACATCAAAAAAAAATTTAATACTCACTGTATAGATTATGACGCCAGTTCCCAAAGAGCAAATGGAAAACTAGGCTACTCATACGTGATGTATACTGTGTCCCTCGTGAACAGCCCGGTGCTACTGGTGCTCATCATCATGTCATCTGGGTAGTGGAGGCTCCCAGCATGCTTGTCATCCACAGACATCTATTCACAGGGGCGCGAGGAGGAGACCAGAGGCCACGCGCGATAACCAACTTCCGTTATGACTGCCTCTCTTGCAATATTTAAAGTTTGGCCAGCTCAGTGCCCAAACTTTATAAACAAGGGAAACCTGTATTATCATCTTTTAAACTAGAAGTCCAGTTTGATAATAGAGCGCAATATCTGAACATAATAACTTGCGTTTTGTCCCTGCCATTTATTTGCTCCCACTCAGGCAAGCAGAAATTAAGGGAAGGAAATAATACCTGATTTATCCTTAAGCCTCTTTTTCATTTGATTACCCCTATTGTTATGCTTTATGCAAACAAATGGAAACTGTTGCACTAAACTGTCAAAACCCTCAAAATAAGAGAGAAGTTCTTTGAAGTCCTAATATAAAGGCTACTTGAAGGCATTCTTATTTTTTACTCTGGTTTTTAAACATTAGGTGCTATATTTCTTGGCTGAGTATTTTAGTATTTTCATTCTCGAATTATTGTCTTTTCTAAATTATTACCGTGAATCAAGAGGCTATAAATACACACAAATAACTCTTTAAAATTATTCCGAATGTGAAGCGTTCCAAATTTATTAGAAAAAAATCTATATTAAATCAATGTTTGAGTTTTGCAAAAGACCTAATTTGACTTCTGATTAAACCTGAAGCAAAGCAAAAGAAATAGGGCAATGAGCGAGAACAAACATCTGTTTAAAATGGCATTGGGTACTGCACGTGTTGATTACCTTTTAAACAACAAGGGACACATGCCTGACCCTTTTCACATTTCTCGAGCGGTGGCCACCGGCCTTGCCCTCACAGGCAGGTATTGGAGGAGAAGTTTGTACTCATGTTCATATACAGCCCAGTGCGAGTTTTTAGCGTGTCAGTCAGTGAGTTAGAGGGAAAGGGTAAAGAGAAGCTAATCAGGATGAAATGAGATTAAAGGCTGTCTAATTTTACAGCAACTGTGATCCATCAGCCACTGTGAAAGTGACAGTGGAAATGAATGATGGAGACAGACAGGTGGGGCTGTACATTTCACTGATTTATCCTCAAATGCACTGGGCCTTATTTTATTGAGTGAACATGACCGCATTTATCATGACTGTCATCTAAACCCACTTCCCTCTATTTAAAAAGGTCACTTTACTCAGAGGAAGTAGGAGAGAGGCACTTTCAAATCAGATTTAAAATCTATAACACGTGTTTATAAGGCCCTTTGTGAGAATTCTAAACTTTACTCAACAAACCAAAAGTGCCATAAGGAAAGGGGGGGTGGGGTGGGGAGTGGAGAAAGCCAGAAAATTGAAAAAGAAGAAACCTGAGGGAACACATTCATTTAGTCTCTGAATTGGAAGCAGTTTGTACCATGTTTCCCTTTCTTGCCCCAAATCACCTGATAGTCTATCCTAGTCTGAGACATTAAATAAAACATTTACATTTAGTATTTTTAATTAAGAAAGTGGGAGGCAAGTAACACTATAAAATAAACTTGGACAGGATATTAAGCCACAGTATTTCCTCTGTAGAATGACTAATCATCACACACTCAAGAGACCTTAGCAATTGTTATAAGTGGCCACAGTTCACTTACATACCTGTTAATTGTTTTCTCCAAATTTAAGGCCATAAAAAAAAAATCCCAGTTACACAAAGTCTTTTACCTCTCCTTGTACCAGTGCAATAAAGTGTCCTAGAGTGTTATGCACAAAATTAGTCTTCTGGGTATGACAAAGGAGAGACAAACCCTCAGAGTATTTTGTGTTTCCTTTCCTACTACTAACCGCCATCTACCGAACATTTCCCACGTGCCAGACACTGTCCAGGTGCTACACATACACAGAGAGGAAGTTAATATGGAGTTATATTCGTGTATAGTTTCCCTTATTGTATCTCCAAAAATAAAACGACACTTATGTTTTGCTTCCATTCAGGCAAGCAGAAATTAAGTAAATGGAATCAAATCTGATAATACACGATAAAATGAAATACATGATAAAATATACCAGTGTTTTATTTACCCACATCTTCCATTTAATGCAGCTAACTACAAGGGAGATATTACTCATTTGTTTTACCTCTATAAGGACTAGTGAGAGGTTAAGTCACTTGTTGAAGGTCATACTCAGCTGATGAGCAGCAGAGAGAGAATCTGAACACGGGGATAACTGGATCCCAACCAACGCTCTTGTCCATTTCACTCTACTGATTTTCAATAGGTATGTTCATCCAACCAGCAAGTAATTACTGAGTACCTGTGTGTTCAATGATGGCGCTCTTGAAATTTCTGTGTAATTTTTTGTATTGAATCATATTTTAAAAGTTTATTATTTTCATATTGAAAGGAATCCTTAACTACGGCAAGGGAACACTCCTATAATTTTTTTTCTTAAATAAATCCAGATATTCAAATAGTTGGTTTTCTCAAAGTGAGGTATGGTCGTTTGATGAAGCCAGTGTTCAGAAAAAGACTGACCAAATCAGCCAGGTAAGGATGGGTACAGTCTATTGGTGGAGAATTTTTTTATTAAAAAAAAACCATCGAGGTCATATTTCGACCTTGTAAGCAGATTCAAAGTATCTTGGATATCGAGGCGCTTTTCCTGACATTCAAAATGTGCAGGGGACTTGTTGTATTTATGTGGGTCTTATCCTGTTAGAGATCCACACTCTCCTATCTCCTCCCATATATGTCTAAGGAATATATATCCTTATCATATATATATATATATATATGTATATATATATATGAAGTATAAGTATCCTTCCTCACTACATATTTTCATGATCATCCAAAGAAGAGACTGAACAGGACTATGCTAACTTTATGGGATTGCTAAATAAACGGCTGTTGAATGCTTATCATTTGTATGATAAATGTATCGCTTTAACGCTTATGAGGGCCTTGACTTTCTCTTGGCTTTAAACACTTAACCTTACAAAACTGTCAAATAGGAGATAATTCTTAAGGTTTTAAAAAAATTCATGCCCATGGTAAGAATGAAATCTTATTCAAAGTAAAGATACACAGGACCAATAAGTTTTCCTCTATCCCTGTACCCAGCCTTTTGGTTCCTACCATAGAGGCTATCACTGTTAGCATTTTCTTGGATTTCCCTTGCAGAGAGTTTACACATAGGATCCATTTCTTTTAGTATAATTGGCTTCAGCGTACTATGGGCATACTATGTAGTATCTTGCTTTTTTTTTTTTGCACTCAAGTATGCATTCACTTACTCTTTTTCCACCAAATATTTGTTCAGCTGCTACTCTATGCCAGGCAGCGTTCCACCTGCTGGGGAGGTCACAGCAGAAAAGAGCACCAAGGAACGTTCCAGTCAGTTGAAGCACATGGTACATATGCACATATGTATACAAGTAAGTAGGCACTTTTGTTTCAAATGGCAGGTGCAATGAAGAAAAGTACAGCAGGTTCTGAAGAGAGAGAGTGACCGGGGTGGGAGGAATGTCGCTAGTGGACAGGGAAGGCGTTTGTGAGCAGACTAGTGAGTCCTCTCAAGCTGACTGAGGTGAGCCAGGGAACCACTCAGGGGAAAGGTGAGGGAATAACAAGAACAAAGGCCTTGAAGCACAGGCATGGAATGAACTGAGAATGACAAGAAGACTGGAGAGAGATCTGAGAGGAGGTCTAGGTGGGAGGCCAAGGGCAGGTCAAGTGCAGGAGTGCAGGCTTGGTCAGAAGACAACACCTGGATTATCCACCACTGCATTTTTTTTAAATGGCTGTACAGTGTTCTGTCTGATGGGGATTCTATAATGTATTCCATTCTTAATTCATTCAGCAAGCATGTATTCAACACTCATTATGGGAAGACACTTTTCTGGTTGCTGATAATGTGGCAGGGAACTAAGCTCGCATAGATCTTACATTACAGGGGAGAGAAGTATGTAAACAAATACATAATGAACAGGAACACAGCCAAATGAAAATAGATGATCTAAAGAAAAAGAAAATAGGATGATGTGTTACAGAGTGAGCTCCTGGTTCTTGCTCTAGCTGGGGTGGCCAGGGAATGGCATTTAAGGTAGAGCTTGAAGGGCTAGAGGGAGGCACCATTATAAAACAAAGACGAGGAATCCACGCAAATAGACCTGAAGCACAAATGCCCCAGGTGTGCCTAAGAAGCCCAGAGAGGCCTCTTTGTCTTTGTCTGGAACTCTGAAGGTAAGTAAGGCCAAAGAGTTGTGGAATGAAGTCAGAAGCCAGGCTGAGGCTGGGTAGATGGGTCTTCATAGGCCATGGTAAGTGGAGTAGATTTCATTCTTGGCATGATGGACGGGCACTGGTGGAGTGTTAAGCTGCTGAATGATGTAATCTGATCTCTGTTCTAAAACCATTTCTCTGGGTCCTGTAGATGGGGGAGGGAGACTAGGTAGAGCACCCCTCCTGTGGTCTGGACGGTAGATAATGGATGCCTGATCAGGAAGCAAAGCAACAGATGGACAGAAAGGACAGATGTGGAAGGTTGTTGCTACCAATGGTACATTGCTGTGACCTTGAAGGCAAACAGTGTGAACACAAAGGAGTTCATCCAAGGGAATTGGATTTGCCCAAGGGAAATTTCTGGGCCAAAGGATGGCTGCATTTTAGATTTTGTTCAATATTTTTACACAGCATCCCTTTTTACATGGGCATCTTTGCCAATATGGTAGGTGAACAATGGGATCAAGTAAAAATGCAAATGGACACATATTGAATTATGTTAGAGGTTGAGCATCTTTTCATAAATTTCAAGTCATTGTTTTTATTGAAAAATTTTATTTATTTATCCATTGAGGCATTTTATTTGCACGTTTGTAATACATCCCTAGAAAAAGAATCCCAGGATTTGCCCTCCTGTGTGTTTCCATCTTGCTTCTTCATGGTCCATGATGCCAGCTGAGGTTGTCAGTACAATGAAACCAAACTGGTGGGACAGGAGCAGGTTATTCTGCCATTTTTCTAGATCTTCAGTTGTACATCAAATCCGGGGCTGATCACTCCACACTTGTTCAACCTGCCTGTGAAGTTCATAACAATTTTCCCTGCTCTGTGGTCATCAATGATTTCAAATTCGCCAGTGTAACCATGCTTCATCATCGCAGTGAGGACGATGACTTTGGATGACAGCCTAATAAGAACCTGGTGTTTGCCTCTCTTTTCAACATTGTTAATGCTCTTGACAGCATCTGCCAGGACATTCATGTGCATCATTATGGTGGCAAGGAAAGATGGTGGAAAGAGGACTGAAAAATTTTTAAGTAGTCTCTACCTCCAATGTGGGGCTTAAACTTACAACCCCGAAATCAAGAATCTCATGTTGTAGTGACTGAGCCAGCCAGATGCCCTGAAATCTGTCTCTTATATACCTTTTCTGTTCTTTTTCAATTTAATGGTATCAGAATTTATGTTACCTATGATTATGTGATTTCTATTTTTGAAGTGTTCTTTTCTATGGAGTTATCTAGACTGGCAAAATAAAAATGATATTTTGGAAGTATGATGTTGCTAGAATGTGTATTTGTGAAATAGTTACTCATTGAAGCAAATTCAAATAGCATTTACATGTTGTTGACAACAAATATAACCTGAAAGAAAGATGCCCCACTTTAATAATATTGAATGAGTATTCTTTGCCATAAGATCATAGAGGAATTTTTTAAAACAATTTCTTCAATTTTATAGCAAGTATAATTGAGAAACGTAAATAATTAAAAATTTACTAGTTAGTTTATACTACCCTCTATTCTTTCTGCAAAGACGTAGCAACTTGGCTAATGATTCTCTCGAGATAGAAACAGAGGCATAAGAAAACATTTTACATGAAGCAGAAGCTTGATAGATAGTGTTGAATAAATAATCCACAGAAAAGGATCTATTACTTTTTTTCTGTCATATTTGAATTATACAATCTCCACAAACTATCAATAGTAGTTTGTATATTTGGGGATGACTTGATCACTAAAGACAATCAGTCTGGAAAATTAAGCCCTATAAGAAATTTACATGGTCTGCATCCAGTGATGAGTTGGCTGAAGTTCTGAATTAACCCAAAGGTCACTGACACTTTCTCCCTCATCCCCAACTTGTTCTGAGCACACTGGGTCAGGTTCCCATAGTGCCATTGGAGACAAAATTACTGAAGTGAGTTCAGGATACATAAATCTGAGTAAAGGGCATGTGTATTAGGCTTGGGATGCTGTGTGTGAACCAACAGAGCTTGTTTCTTTCTTATAGTTCAAAATTATATCTAAAGGAGAGTTTTCCTGACAGTGAGTAAGGCTTTGATACGTCCTCTCTTGTGCAACTATAGTACTAAATTCATGCCTTTGTTGTATACTTGCCAAATCATGACAGTATATTAAAACTACCTGCCTTATGTGTGTTGCCACTAAGAGATCTATGCGCTCCTTGAGGCTGGACCATCTCATCTTTGTAGGTTTATGCCTAGCATGGTGCCCAACACATAGTGCTGGGCCAGACTCTGGCATTAGCTTGAGCTTTTATACCTAATACATTAATTAGAAATATTAGTGAATTGGAGCGCAGTGGTGGCTCAGTTGGTTAAGCATCTGCCTTCAGTTCAGGCCATGATCTCCAGGTCCTGTGATGGAGCCCCACATAGGGGCTGAGCAGGGAGCCTGCTTCTCCCTCTCCCTCTGCCCTTTCCCCTGCTCACACACTATCTCTCAAATAAATAAATAAGATCTAAAAAGGAAAAAAAAAAGAGATCTTGGTGAATCAGTAAATGTTAGTAGCATGAATGCATGGATGATAGCTAAGAGAGACTGTGGAGTTTACTTTTTGGAAGGTGTGCAAGATAAGAGGGGTCCCAGAACATGTGAAGGAGGGAGGGACTGAAGGAAGAAAGGGAAGAAGTTGTACCTTTGATCAGATTCTGTGACTTCTAGGAGAAATGTCACTCTGTAAGCAATACATATGTTTTAAATGAAGGAGGTGTGAAAGTTCCTCAAAAACTGACATATTTCTTGGGGCGCCTGGATGGCTCAGTTGCTTAAGCGATTGCCTTTGGCTCGGGTCAGGATCGAGTCCCACATCAGGCTCCCTGCTCGGCGGGAAGTCTGCTTCTCCCTCTCTCACTCCCCCTGCTTGTCTTAACCTCGCTGGCTATGTTTCTCTCTGTCAAATAAATAAAATCTTAAAAAAAAAAAACAAACCTGACATATTTCTTTAGGAACTATTATAGACCTAATTGTGCCAAGGTCAAAGGCTTTCAATAAATCCTTGTTGATTTACAGTTTTAGCTCTGAGCACTTTACGTGGGGAAGCACTAACAACCAGCAAAACTAAAGGGATTTAAAATAGGACTCCTGTTATCCATGTAAACAAAACTGACTTTCAAAGTCTTATTTTTATTTTAATTCGAATATTTCCACTAATATATTCCTAAATTATGACTATGTTATCATAATATTAACTATTTAATTTTGAATACTCCCTGGCATGTTAGTTTGTAGTTAAATATGGTTTGATTTTCACTTTTGGAAAGTAAAACATCTTTGGGAATAAAAACTATAATCTCTTTCGGGGCGCCTGGGTGGCTCAGTTGGTTAAGCGACTGCCTTCAGCTCAGGTCATGATTCCGGAGACCCAGGATAGAGTCCCATATTGGGCTGCCTGCTCTGCGGGAAGCCTGCTTCTCCCTCTCTTACTCCCTCTGCTTGTGTTCCCTCTCTGGCTGTGTTTTTCTCTGTCAAATAAATAAAATCTTTAAAAAACAAAACAAAACAAAACAAAAAACTATAATCTCTTTCAATGATTAGCTCTGTGTTTTGTTTTGTTTTGTTTTGTTTTCTGTTTTATAAACTGTTGTGTTTTCAGGGACAGGTTGATGAAACGTGCTGGTGTTCTGATGTCTACCCCTTTCTTTCTTGTTAGCTTCCTGATCTTATCTTTCTGGGGTAGTGAGAAGTTGCACCCTTCATTCTACACATAAAAAGCCTCACTAAAAATACAGTAAACTCTTTAAATGAATTAAAGTAGTAGAGCAGCACATATTATTTAAAGCTGTGAAAATAAGACTTTTGATAAAGATCAAGGGAACCAGGATTCTTTACACTGTGGATGGTCCAGCAATGAGATGGTAAACACATTCGTTAAATAGTTTAAAGTGTCTTAGACGATAGCTCCCTAGTTGTCCCAAATTATTGAGGCAGAAAGAAGGAAGTGGGTGTGGTCTATACAAAGAGGATTTGCACAAAATTTTTTGATATAGATCCCATAAACTCAATTTGGACAGTTATCACTAGAGGTTCACATCAAAACCCAAGAGATATCAGAAGGTACATTTGAGGATTACTTGTCTATCAACTCATTTGTTCATTCATTTCATTTAAAAACATGTATTGAAGAACTAGTAGTTATTGTGCTAAACTCTTGACACACAATATTTTTTTTAGATTTTATTTATTTATTTTGCACACACACGCACAAGCAGGGGGAGGGGCAGAGGAAGAGGGAGAATCAGGCTCCCTGCTGAGCCGAGAGCCTGAAGTAGGACTGGATCCCAGGACCCTGGTATCATGACCTGAGCCAAAGGCAGACACTTAACCAGCTGAGCCACCCATGCACCCCTCTGGGACACCGTTTCTGTATTCCAGAGCTCGCGGTGAAAGAGAACATATAAACAATGAAATAGGATACATAGTGCTCAAGGAGAAGAACAATAGAAGCACCAGGGAGGAAAGGACTAAAACTTCCGGGAGGAAAGAGAGGCTTAAGCTAAATCGTAAGGGCAAAAAGGCATTTTCCAGGTTGTCACAGCAGCAAAAGTCATTATTAGCAAAAGGAACATGGATTCTACCAATATTTAGTGAGCTCCTACTATGTGCTGGAACTTGGACTAAGCACTAATGATATTATTTTTATTTTGTTAGATTACTTTATAAAATTGATTGTTAAAATTCATTTCCAAAATGTCCTGAATATTATGGTGATAATACTGCAATATTAATTGCTTTGTTGAGGCCAGAGGAAATGTATTTGGGGAATGTGGGAACAAATAAAAGGGATGGACCATTATCTATATTGTCTTTTTAGGCAGCTGTCCTATTGCCCAACTCAGACTCCCTCTGGAGCACTCTCTCCTTAGACAATCCAGCAGTAATGGCCTCTGCTCTAATTAAATCTCTCCCAACATTTGGAGTCACCTGATATTTCTAGAAGCAGTTGGTAGGATTATCAAGAGCTGTGAGCAATACTTCTGTTCCTGTCAGGCCACCCCTCCCTGCATTTGCTTGTGTTGCTTCTGTGTGTTACTATGCTATTAGAGTTATTTTACTTCAAAGGATATATCACTGCAAAGATTCAGAGGGATTTGCTGTATATTCCTCCCATGACCATTACATGGTGTGTGCCTGGGCCTGCTCACACAAACTAGTGCGTGTGTCAAATCTGGGAAATACTAGGGCAGGTGAGCCTAGCAGTGATGATTATACTAAGTCAATAGCTTATGACACACAAAAGAAATTAAAATGCAGCCCACGGTCTTTGGAGATGAGTCTGCACTGGGCGGTATTTGCTATGGAAAGGCACCTAGAGCCATCGTGAGAAAGTTCTGAAATTGGTATTGCTGGGGAAAAGTGGAGAATTGTGGCTATGCAGATCTAAAGAGAGAAGCTTGTAGGGAAATATGAAGAATACTGAAGTTGCCTTTTCCTGTTTTTCTGGCACCACTTTTTACTGGCAAAACTAGAGCCATTGAATGCTGAGTGGTATTTACTTATAAATGTATTTATGAATGTGCATGAATGTGTGGCCCTTTTCCTGTCTTAGAATCTAGGCTGAGACCCTAAGGCTGAAGCTAATCTAAAGATATATGCCAGGCCATCTATGCAGGACGAGCTAAAAGGGGCCCCCAAACTTGTTGTGTCTAGTTGTATGTGTCCACATGCATAGGCACGCACACGCATGAGCACACACACACACATGCACGTGTGTGCATATGTACGCACACCCCTATTTTTAGCCTATATACAATGACATGCAAGACTATTAGTGAGTGGGGAATTTTCCTTAAGAGAGTGTTGTGGGAATTTGTTGGAGCCTCAGGCATTGTCCATCTGCAGGAGAACAGAACGCTCCTCCCACCTTCACCCCAAAGACAAAAACTGGTGGAAGATACTCGGGCCAGATGTTTCTGCATCTTTTGGGGCTTGGACGGCATAAGGAGAAGTGTGAGGGCAAGAAACTGGTTGGAGCCGGCTGTGGTGGGAATGTGGAAGGAGAGAGCTGGGGCAGAAGTGGCCCACATTTCTGGAGTTGGGGGGCAATGTTACCCAGTACCTTCGAGCATGCTGAGCTGATGTGTGGGAAGCTTGCTTGGCTAGGACAGTCACAAGAGAACCCCGCACCCAATTGCTACGGCAAGGTGACCCTAATAGAGGCTATGTGATGGACAGCCCATGGTATGATGCAAAGTCTTTTTTTTTTCTTTGAAGATTTTATCTATCTATTTGACACAGGGAGAGAGAGAGTGAGAGAGGGAACACAAGCAGAAGGAATGGGAGAGGGAGAAGCAGGCTTCTCGTGGAGCACGGAGCCCAATGAGGGGCTTGATCCTGGGACTCCGGGATCATGACCATAGCTGAAGGCAGATGCTCAATGACTGAGCCACCCAGGAGGCCCCAACGCAAATTCTTTAAAAAGAGGTTTAGAATAGAACCTGTGAAGACAGCTCATCAAAAACAAAGTCAGCTTTATACCATTTGTCTCTTGAAAGCCAAGTTCTAAGAACACTAGGTAAATAAGACTTTTCTCTCTGCGCCTTCCTCTTTGGATCTCTCCCTGGTGGAGCCTGGTTACCCAGGATGCCTGATTTTTCCTCCAGGGTGGGTAGGCATTTCTCACTCACATCAACATCAGTGCAGGAAAGGGTAACAGCAGGCCTGAGACTATTATCCCTAGAAAGACCTGGTCTTTCTTGGAAAGACTGGTTTTTGGCTGATGCCAGGGAATTTAAATTTGAGGATTATTCCCACTACCTTAACTAAAAGTGGCTATTTGTGCCCAAACTGAAAAACAATGTGGCTTATGCTTAACACCTGTCTTCTGGGAGTATGGAATTTTGGAGGTCTACCTGACCAGTCGCAAATGAAATTTTTGAGCACTGAGTCTCTAATAAGCTTCACTGGAGGTGTTGCTGTAATTTGAGGCTGGAGGAAACAAATGTGTCCAGTGGGACTCCACTGGAAAGAGGACTCTTGGAAGTGTGCACCTGGTTTCTTCCAGACTTTCCTCATGCACCTTTTCCTTTTGCTGATTTTGCTTTATATGTTTCCATTGTAATAGATCGTAGATGTGAATACAACTATATGTTGTTCCTGTTAATTCTTCTAGTGAATCACTGAACCCAAGGGTGGTGTTGGAAATCTCTGCTAGAAGAGGAGACAGAGAATCTGCAAGTATATTGAGAGAATGAGGTTTTGATTTAACATCCCACTCTAACTGAGGCTGCTTTAAGGATGTCCTGAGGTATAGCCTCAGGGAAAGATGCAACATCCATTCAAAGATTTTGAAAAATCAGTGGTTAGAAAAATTCGAGTTGTTTATTGGCCCAATATATGGGAAGCTCTTTCAAGAAACTGATTATGGATGCCTGTGTGTTTAAGACAAGACTGCTTCTGGACTCCGGAGGAATTCCTTTAGCTGGAGAGCCATGGGTTCCAGATTTCCTCTGGTTGGAATCAATGTGTAAATCTCTCCTGAGAATCTACTAGTGGCCAACTCTGTCCTGTCAGATGTGCCAGAGGATTTGTCAAGGAAATTAACACTATCGCTCTTGTTAATTTCCTCGGCAGATTTGCAGGCTTACTGGAACACTAAATAGACATATTTGAGACCACTTGGAAGGAATACACAGTTGTATAGGAGCACCATGCCAAAGAAATCCAAAGAAGGAAGGAGTCCCTGGGCTTTGGCTTAGGTAGCCGTGTGCTACCGTCCATCTCTCTCCAGCCATCACATCCTTCTGGACCTCACAGGGGCCCTGCCTTAGCTTTTTAAAAAAACTAGAGAATGCAAACTTTTTTCATCTTGCTGGTCCTTCCAGCTATCCTTAGAACACCCTACTCCCTGGGCTACAAAGCTGGGTTCACAACCGCAGTGCTGGACACGGTGATTGATTGCCCTAGAGATGGTCCCATGACCCATCCAGTCCCTTCAGAGGGGTTTCTGTACTGCAGCTGTCAAGAAGCAATCATTTTTTTTCTGCCCACAGATCTTGGAGCTGCTTGTGGCAATGGAGAAGAATGTCAGAACACAAGAGCTTGTGTAGTGAGGAGAAAAGAGACTTACAGAGAAAGAATCCTGATAGGATTTCAAAATTTTGTTTCAGAGTCACGTGTAAGGGCAGTGCAGCCCTGTCCTCTTGCTGAAGTGGTCCCGTAAGTTCTCTTCTCTGGACCTTCCCAATATCCCCCTGCCTCCCCCTGCATCCTTTCTGACCGTTTTGAAAGACCATATGCTCTGGCTGCTGGTCACCTTGCCAGCTTTCTTTTCTACCGTTCTCCCCTCATTAGTGGTGTTCCAACCATTCTGGCTTCCATGGGATCTCCCCAATACCACAAACACATTCCTCTTTGAGGGACTTTGCACTTGCTGTTCTCTCTGCCTCATATGTTCTTCCTTTGTTTTTTCATGGCTCATTCCATAACTTCACTCAAGTGTCTGCTAGAAAGAGAGACCTTCTCTGACTATCCCATTACAAAAGGCCTTCCTTGTCATTTACCACTTGTTTACCCTGCTTTAAAATTCCCGACAGCACTTGATAATGCCTATCATTATATCGGGTTCTTGTTTACAAACAATTTCTATACTAACAACCAGGCAATATATTAGCTGCACAGTGCATGATGTCGTGCGCATCACCAAATCTCCAGTGCCTAGAACAATGTCTTGCACATAGTAGGCACTCAGTAAGTATTTGTTAATCACAGAATGGTTTAAGTTATACTGAACAGGATTTATGTAACTCTCAACCAATACTTCTACATTTTGGATGGAGAAAGTAAAGCAATTTGGTTAAGGTGAAATAGTAATTCAATAAGCATGAGTCTTTAGCTATAGGGCTCAATATTGGAGACTTACGTGCAATTTGCCTTTTAAGATGGAAGATGGTAGAATGTCATGCAGATCTAGGTTTTATATCATTTAACTATATGAATTTAGGTATCTCTATTTTCTTCATCAGAATGTTGTGGATTATAATATCTACCTCACAGAGCTATTTTGAGGATCCAATTAAGTTGGACAACGTATGGAAAGCACCGGGCTCATTACAGACAAGCTACAACAGTTAGTTCTTTTATTGTCCCCTTTCCTTGGTTCCTCCACCAAATATTTTTACTCTGTTTAATGTTACAAAAAGCACAACACTTCCAGACAAGCAAAGTTTCATTACTTGTGATATTAATTACTTAATAAATGTACAAAATTGTTAAAGCATGGATTTGATGGAGAACTGACTTAAAGGACAGTTTCAATGTATTGGAGTTGGAATGGGTGCTTCCTAAAAGATCACATCTGAGTATGTGGATAGGATGAAGTGGCACCAGTCCCCACATTTTCAAGCATGATAAAGTGGTTTAAACTCACTTCCTAAAAACATACCCTGCATGAGTATAAGAGATTTCACTTGGTTTTTATGTTACGTATATTATACACATACAGTGTGCTGTATATGAAAGAGAGAACACAAGCATAGTCCCTGATTACATCTAATAGAGAAAAAAATTACGAATGTACATATGTACATTTAATGCAAAGCAGACTATAGTTAATGATACGGTAGAGGTCCAAAGTTCAGAGAAAGACAAGGCAAATGAAGAATAGATTTTTTAATTGTCCTGGAAAATAATAGCTACAGGTACATGTGTGTTGGGTCTGGGAAGGAAGAGTGGGAACTGAACCAATGCAGAGGGACTCAGGGAATTTCAGTCAATGTCATCTGTGTGCACTGGCGCATAGTGGCTGGGGAACTCTTAGGCAGTTTTGTGGGGCTGAAGTGTAAAGTTTGAAGAGCAGTGGGATGTAAAGTTGGAAAAGTAGCAAGGTCCCTGAATACCAGAGTCTACAACTCCTCGTCAAGAGGAATGGAAGATTTAGAGAGAGGAGTAAAGCATGCAGTGTGTGAAGAGGGAGTAGATCCTATCCTTAGATCTTGCTAACATTCTTTCCTTACCTGGGTGTGTTCCTGCTAAAATAAAGAAAGCTGCCATCTTAAAACTCATAAATGCGTGAAAGAGAAAGTTCTTTAGGGGAAAAACATAAAGAGCATGAACACGTTCAAGTGTCCACCCAGAAAAAGTAAAATAAAACCACATGTAAAAGCTAAGAGGCAAGGAAAATGGGAGGGTGAGACATCAGAAGAAAAAAAAGAAAGACCATTAATGCAATTATATCCATAGGTATAAGCATTATTTGTGGAGAAAGAATAGACAAGAAAATTTTTATATAATATAGAGGAAGAAGAGGAGGAGTAGTCCTAGTAACTAAGAAACTAGACATAACTAACTATAAGCAAAACTGTCATTTAAGCACAACTTCCAAATTGGATTTGGATTCTCTTTCCCCTCATAGTGATAAAATGGGGAGTAATTTTACATCTACCCCACAGAATGATGACTACTGTATGCACTATGAGCCAACAAAATTTGCATCATCATTTAGCTCGATAAAATAGCTAATGAATTGCCCTCTTTCCTCAGGAAGAGTATCTGAGCATCAAAGGCTAATAGAAAGGCCTTATCCATTAAAAGCCTGCCTCCTTCTCACTGTCCTTTAGAGCCCTACCTCCTGTGTCTTCATTTCCCTCCTGACTCGGCTTAGATTTCATTGCTCATCTTCATAATAATTTCCTGGGATACATATTCAACTTTCTTGTTCTTTTCTCTATCTTTCATACTTGCAGTGCAAAATCAAATCTTGGTTATATCCAGCCCTATGTCAGTACCCATACAACTGAATGTGGCTGGAGACATTCATACCACCATGTGAACAGGCCTTGTTTTATTTTATTTTTTAAATTAATTAAAATTTTTGTTTGTTTGCTTAATTCAACTTTTGTCTTAGAAACTTAAAAAGATATACAGGAAGGGTGTGTACAAGGAAAAGCTTCCTTCGGGACGCCTGGGTGACTCAATGGTTAAGCCTCTGCCTTCAGCTCAGGTCATGATCCCGGCCCCGGGATCGAGCCCTGCATCGGGCTGCCTGCTCAGGGGGGAAGCCTGCTTCTCCTTCTTTCATCCCCCCGCTTGTGTTTCCTCTCTGGCTGTGCTTCTCTCTGTCAAATAAATAAAATCTTAAAAAAAAAAAAAAAGGAAACCATTGAGAAAAGCTTCCTTCACCTTTGCCCCATCCCATCCCTACCCAGAGACAGGTGTCCTTACCAGCCCCTCCTAACATACATTTTCAAACTTACATGTAAAAGGCCAAATTTGGGTTTGTTTCTTTTAGTAACCAGAATCGTTCTCTATGTGTTTTTCTTTGATGTGCTCATTGAAGATGTTCCCAACCCAGCACAATCCTTTCATCCATTACAAATCCCACAGAATTAGGGTCACCATTTGGATTGCTTCATTCTGCCCTTATGTCTAGTTTTGTGCACAAATTTGAGTATAGGGGCTGGGATTTGAGGGGGAGAGTCTCAGATGAGTCCCTGTTGCTCTGGGGTGAAGGTGTATGGACTTGGTGTTGAGCAGATGGCAGGCAGTGCACTGTGGGAAGAGGGCGGCTGGACTGTAGATTTGGGGCCAACAGGCCGATGGTGCCATGTGTGATGGGGAAGTGGCTGGTTTTGCTCCTGGTTTAGAATAAGCCTCATTTTAAATTAATGATATTGTTGTCTGAAATTACTACCATGTTTCTCTAGACCATTCCTTATTCCATTCTTTTAGAACAAGCATTAACAAACTGTGGCCCATGGGCCAAATCTGGCCAACCACCTATTACTACAAATAAAGTTTTATTGAAACACAGTCACACCCATCAGTTTATATATTGTCTATGGCTGCTTTCATGGGATCATGGTAGAGTCAAATAGTTGCAACAGAAACCTAATGGTCTGCAAATGATAAAATATTTATTCTCTTATCCTTTACAGAAAAAATTTTCTGACTTCTGTCCTAAATGATAATTTCACATCTTCTCTCTCCAACTCTTTAACATTTGTTCCTTGACTTACTTTTAGCTGATAACCTCATCTTCTGTTTCACTGAGAAAATAGGAACATTTAGAAAAGAACTCCCACAAGCTACCAGCATCATACCTACCAAATTACCTACACCCCCTATACCTACATTCTGCCTTTGCTTCTGCTTCCTTTTCTTATTAAGGATGGATGGGCCATCCCTGCTCCTTTCTAAAATCAAGTCCTCCATTCGCGTACGAGGTTCCATTCTCAACTACTCAAGGATTTTTCCGCAGTAATTTTATCATGTCTTGCATCATCAGTTTTTTCCCTCTTTATCAGATCTCTCCTATCTGCAGAGAAAAATGTTATTGAATTGTTACCCTAAAAAAGTTCCTTGGATCAGGGCGCCTGGGTGGCCAGTGAGTTAAGGGCCCAGCTCTTGATTTTTGTCTCAGGTCGTGATCTCAGGGTCCTGAGATCAAGACCCAACCGATGGGATCTGCACTCAGCAGGGAGTCCGCTTGAGATACTCTCCCTCTCCATTTGCCCCTCCCCCATCTCTCTTTCTCTTTCTCTCTCTCTCAAATAAACAAATAAAGCTTTAAAAAAATTTCTTTGGATCAATATTCTCCACTTCCTACCTCTCTCAAGTCTCTGTTTCTCTTTATATAAACAATCCTTTAAAGAGTTGTCTTTACTCAAAGTTTTCAGATTTTTCCTTTCAGTTCTACTTAAACCCTTTCCAGTTAGGCTTTTAGCTTCATCTTTCCACTGAAACAGCTATTGTTACATTAACATTTATGTCTGAATCTGACGTCATTTCTCAGTGCTTGTCTCAAGGATCTGTAGCTTCTGACATAGATCACTCTCTCCTCCACCTGTGTCCTGGGTGACCATTCTCTCTGGATTCTCCTTCAATTTGCCGTTCCTTGCTCCCACTCCTTACTGCTTCCTTCTCATCTTCTGTCTGGAAACACTGGCATGCCCCAAGAGCATGCCATTTAAATCTCTTCTCACCTCTATCAATACTCACGACTTTGGTGATCTTCCAGCCATATGACTTTACAGCTACACTTGGGTATGAGATGGGCCCTCTGACGTAACATGCTCCAAATCAACCCTTGGCTTTCCCCTTCAACTGTTCCCCCTTCCAACCAGGTCAGTGTTAACTCTGTCCTCCCACTTGTTTAGGACAAAAAATTGAGTGGGCATATTTGACTCCTTTCTCTCATACTATGTTTGATAAAATACAGTATTTACTCCTCTTGGGATTAAAGATACCTTTTAGACTTTCTCTTTGCCTACTCTCAAAGAGATAAAAATGGATTATGATATATGTGCTTTTCTAATCTGCTCTTTTCCAATGTGAATATATAGTAAACTATTTTCATTTCAATGAGTACAGATCTTCATTCAGTTTTTAATAGTGATAAACTATTTTTTGTATGGATAAACTAAAATTTATTTGATAATCCCTAACTATCAAACACAAGTTTGAGTCCAATTAATTGCTGTGATACACAACACTGAAGTGAATGTCCTTGAACATAGGATTATCTCTTTAGAACAAATTCCTAGAAGTAGGGCTGCTGAAATCAGGACCATTGTATTTCTGTTTTATAGAGGGGAGAGGCAGAGGGAGATGGACAGAGAGAGAGAATTTTTTTTTTAATTATATTTATTTGACAGAGGGGGAGAGAGAGAGAGCATGAGTAGTGGTGGGGGAGGGGGTGTATAAAGCAGAGAGGGGAAGGAGAGAGACAAGCAGACTCTGTACTGAGCACAGAACCTGATGAGGGGCTCAGTTCTAGGATCCTGAGATCATAACCGGAGCCAAAATCAAGAGTCACAAGCTTAACTGACTGAGGCACCCAGGTGTCCCAGGACCATTATATTTCTTGAAAATCTATCTTTTTATGTAATAAGTTACATACATATAAATAAATATTTCTTCAAGATTCCTACATGAGAGTGAAATGCTAATATTTATTGATGAAAATGACATAACAAATGAACAACTGGCAATTTAGTACTTACTGCTCCTTTACTAGTTACATTTCAACTGCAGTTCTGAATTCAACGAATGCAGAAGACATCACAGATTCCGTTCACAGAGAACGAGCCTTGCCAGGGTGGATTCAAGGACCCTTTGCAATGACTCCGTGGCTCTCCAGGAGTTCACAGACTGCCAACCACAGCTTTGGTAGATGATGATTTAGACACGCAGTTCACTTAGCATATGATCAGAAATGGAACCTATTTCCTCTCTCATCCAAGTTGCTCACTTCATGATATAACAAAGTGTTACAGTAGTAATATTAATTCTGTTACTAAGCAGGCAAGTAAAAAGTTCTCATTAAAGCAGAGTAATTATAGATACATATCAGAATAAAGTAGGATTTTAACTGTGGGCTATTTAAATTAACTTCCTAGATTGAATCTTTTTATGTGCAGTGAGAGCTTCCCTGTGGAATTCACGGCAACCCTTTCAGTGTTCTTCAGGCAGGCAGAGAAAGGCTGAAGGAAGAACTGTCTGTTAATTGCCATGACTGCAGATACCCATTAGGCATCCTGCTCAAACGCCTTCCCCCGACTGTTGCAATTTTGAACTGAGCCACTAGATGGTGTACGCTGTTCTTTGCTTGCCCCCCAGAAAAAGCCTCAAGAACTATGCTCAGAGATGGGGCTCCAAGTGAGGCCAGCAAAAACAAAGACGAAAAGTACAACAGTAAGGCAAAGAGTAAGAAGATCTTTTAAAAACTCTAGTGTTCAAAACAAAACAAAACAAAACAAAACAAAACTCTAGTGTTCTTTTTTTGGGGGGGGGGGGGATGCAGATCACTCCGAGCTGGAGAATAAGATCAATATTATTTTCTTCACTTCATTTTTCTCAAGCAATTCCAAATATATGAGATGGACCAAAATCTTGCTTTGATTTTCTTGCTGTTCATAGTAATCTATCTTTAAACTTCGTACCTCAGTGCTGAAGGCGGTATCATTTATTTTCTCTTTTAGAAAATTCATATTTAGCAGCGCTATCCTATGCTAGTAGGATTAAAGACAGGTATTTAAGGTAGGCCAGATTTTCCAATAATTGAAAGATCTGCGGATAAGTCCTATGGTGTTTATGTGGCACAGGTGTAACGAGTTAGAATCCAGTGCTGCCCTTCTGTCTACTTTGATTCATGCATCAATATAAATTTGTATTTCTCTATATAGTGTATACATGGTTGGGAAAATGATTTGATTTTCTTTGCTTTTTAGGGAATAATTCACACAACATTTTAAAATGGTAAGTAAATTGCTTTAAGAAGCAAATGTTTTAGAGAAGTTGAAAGAATAAAGATCTTTTCCTTAAAGTTCTCTCTTGGGGTTTTATAAATGCAAAGGCACTGAGCTGTGGATGGCTTTTTTTTAACCCTAAAGTAGCCTCAAAATATCTTTTACTCTTTATTGAATTAATTAAAAAAATAGTAACCTGCTTTCTATTAAGAGGCAAACATTTTAGTGAAAAAAACAAACTGAGGGGTGCTGAAAGGGAGAGGGATGGGAGATGGGCTAAATGGGGTATGGGCATTAAGGAGGGCATCTGCTGTAATGAGCACTGGGTATTGTATGTAAGTGAGGAATCACTCAATTCTACTCCTGAAACTACTGTTACACTGTATGTTAACTAACTGGAGTTTAAATAAAAGCCTGAAACATTAAAAAAAAAAGAATAAAAAATAATCCTCCCCTTTAACTTAAAGTACTCTCTCCAAGTTTTGCAAATAATACATGTATTTAAACTATGGGTGATCTTTTTTTGATTAGGTAGTTTCAGCATATCTCCTACTCTCTCTTGTCCTATTAACCTAGGTCCTATAGGAATTACAGCTCCTCATCTCAAGTAGCAGTTAACTTTCTGAATCTTTAATGGTCAAGTAGCTTAACTTTCTGAATCTTTAATCGACATTAGCAAATGGATAGGATCGTCCTTCGTGGGGAAAATAGTCTTCAAACCAACAGGCCTTCAGAGCTGACAAGGACTGCTCAAAGTTCATTTCCTCTACACAATAATGAGATGAAAAAAACATCTCTAGGTGGATTTTCAGTTGGAAAATCTAAAAAGTCAGTGAAATTACTAAAGGCCTTAATGGTGCTTCTGAAAACAGACACTAATTTTATGTTCTCATTTTTTGGATTGCATTCATCTGACATTTAGAAGTAATTTTAAGGAAAATTTTTTTTATTAGCTGAGAGATGAGATTTCTTGGACTATAATGATAAATGATGACTGTATTTTACGAATATAGTCAACTCACAATTATTCAATGGTCACTGGTCTGGTTCATATATTATTCCAGTATTATTATTTCTTCTGTTACCTCCTTTCAGCCTGTCCTTTGGTTATTTAATTCTTCCGAGAGTGGCTAAAGCCAGAGGGCAGTGGTAAATGTGAATAAATTGATCATGTATCAGCCATGAGAAAACTTTGCTTTTTGGGCAGGGGTGTGTGGTGAAAGAATAAGATGATAAGGTGATTTAAATTCTATAAATGGTGAAGTTTTTAGATTGCTTGACTTGTAAAAATCAATTTTATTCTTTCACTTTGTATAATTAATATTTAGAAATTTTAAAAAATCATTTTAGATCTAGTTTGCATTTTAATTCTTTTTGAATATTACTTTCATCAATGTGAACCTTTTACGTTGTAACTTCCGAAGGCTTTAGGTTTAATTTACTCTTTACATATTATTTGTCCTCCTGTCCTCATCTGCCTGTCTAGGCTGGGTTCATAAAAGCAAAATCAGCCCAGGTTGAGATTGAAATGTCCTCGCTCTCCAAACTGGCCTTCCCAGTAGTGGTCAAGGTATTGGACCAATAACTCTAAAACCTCTTATGCATCGTGTTGTATATATGCGTCACAGAAACTGAAGTCAGTGGACTGAATATTTCGGTTCTACTTGGTCCACTCTGACTGCATGAAAAGGTATTATATAAAGTTCTGTTGCTGTTGTAGAATGGTAAGTCTTAAGGAAAGAACAATCTGGGTTTTTGTTTGTTTGTTTTTAAGATTTTATTTACTTGACACAGAGAAACACAGCTAGAGAGGGAATACAAGCAGGGCGAGTGAAAGAGGAAGAAGCAGACTTCCCGCCAGGCAGGGAGCCCAATGTGGGGCTCGATCCCAGGACTCTGGGATCAAGACCTGAGCCGAAGGCAGACGCTTAATGACTGAGCTACTCAGGCGCCCCAGGAACAATCTGTTTTAACTGCAATTTGAGGATAGATTTAAGCAACTGGAAAGAAAACATGTGGAAGTGAGAAGGTCTATATGACATAATCTTATTTTCTTATTTACTTAATTCTCTTTTGACTCCATCTCTTAGCCCTTTCAGATGTCAATGATACTATCTGTTTAAGGCTGACTTCACAATTTGTATTTCTAGCATTTTCTTCTCCATGATATAGACCAATTCCTGTCCTTTCTGGACACCTTCCCTTAAATATCTCCCAGTTTTTACTTCTTCCTTCCTTCATTCATCTGCTCACCAAATACTCACCTGCAATGTACCAGGCACAGATCTGGATGTGATGCATAGAGACACTGCAACATAGATGTTTAGGATTAAATCTGTTCTCCTCTAAACTTGCATCTTCTTCTTGGTTTCCTCTTCTGAGGAAAGGCATCAGCTCAATTTGGCCAAGCCAGACCGTCTCTTATCTCCTACTGCCAGCACTACCACAGGATGTTTGACTCTATTTATAAAATGAGTTCTAATTTTGCCATTCTTTCATTGTTTTCATAGCCATTGCTGTAAATCAGGCCCTTATTATCTCCTGCCTGGGTCGTGCAATAAAAGGGTAGCTTGTTTCCAACCTCTCCTTTACCAATTCACCCTAAATTAGCTTTTAAAATACAGGTTTAATTATGTTATTTCCCTGCACAACGATTTTTTGATGACTCCCCACTGACTGTAGACTAAGATCTAAATGGTTTTCACTTGACCCTTTACACCTGTTCTCCACCCACTTTCAGCAGTTCCCAACTCTTTGTGGTTTCCTCAATTTAAAATGCAGTCACATTCAGCTTTTGTTCATGTTGTTCTCTCTCTGGCCAGAATAAGAACTCATTACGTTTGTATGTCACTTGCCAGTTTACAAGGGACTTTTCCCGTGCACCTTCTGTGAGGTAGGCAGGGACTATTCTCTAGACTTTAAAACAGAAAGAACCAAGGTGATGAACAGGTAAATGGTTTACCGTGCGTCTTATGATTAGCAAGAGAGCCCAGATACTAAGTGTCAGTAGGCACTAGTGCCAAAAAACAGATTACATTGAGGTGTAGCATTTTTACTGAATGAAATTAACTTGGAATATAGGTTCCTATCAGTATTTGGTGTCATATATTTTATTCAAGAGCCTCTTTTACACATAAAGCCAATTCTTAAATTGGACTTATCAGACTAATCAGAGTTTAAAATATTGATATTTTATAGTCACTGTAATAAGCTCTCTACTTTAATAATAAGTTCTCTACTCTACTTTATTTTTTAAATTTTTTTAGAGACATGGGGGTTGGGCAGAGGGATAGAGAGAGAGAATCTTAAGCAGGCTCCCCACCCAGCATAGAGCCAAATGCTGGGGCTCAATCTCCCAACCCTGAAACTGAGGTGAGCTGAAATTGTAAGTCAGAGGCTTAACTGGCTGAGCCACCCAGGCGCCCTGTGCTCCACTCTATTTTTAATCCTCGTGTATTTTTACAGTGATAAAGATATACTCAACAATATTGCTACAGTTTAGCTTTAATGAACACTTTGTAAAAACAGCACCTGCCAGTTTCATCAGAATGTATACTACACTGTGCTACAATTTGAAGGAAACATACTATTTCAACAAATATTCAGCTAGTGTCTGTTTTGTGCAACTATGGTAGGCCATTAGTACCCAGTCCACAAGAAAGAATACATTTTCAAAGCTTGCCCACAATTTTTGAACTTGAAGTATAAATATGTCAATATCCCTTAAGTCCACTATTCAAAGATCTAGATATTGGATACTCTCTCATCATTAACAACTATAAGCACTTCGGGGCCTCACTATTTGACATTGTATATGTATATAACGTTATGTACATACGTATGCATGTATGTGTGTGTACACCTCAAACAATTTAACAATTTGATATAACACTCATCCACATCGATAAGTATCACTAAGACGTGAAGGTAAAGTGGCTTGGGTGCCTGTGAGTTTATTGATTGCCAGCGTTGCTTAAGTTGCTGCTGTGCTTCTGACTTTCTCACCCATTTCTTCAATTATGACTACATGTGCTTGACACAGTGGCTATAAGATAAATAAGACAGACTCTTGCTTGCAGTCTAGGAAAGCAGGCATTTAAACAACTACCACACAAAACTATAAGCTTTCTAAGGTAAGTGTGGGCAGGGCTGTGCGACACAGCAGAGGAAGCAGCAACTATTTGCTAGAGGTGGGGCCAGAGGGACCCCGGCACCTGGTCAGAAGGAGGTGCACAGCTGAATAGTTGCAACTCTCTGTGCTCCCTTAACACCCTGTACCTACTTTACCCTGGCCTATCATATTACAGACAATGGAGGCACTTGTGTATTTATTTCTTTCTTTATTTATTATTACTTAATTAATTAACTTTAGAACCAATTCATTTGTGAAAATTGTGGAGACTTTAACAATATGGGCTATGTCTTATTTGTATCCCAAATTCCTAGTACAAAGCTCGAAATAGAACAAGTGTTGCACAATTACATGTGGAATTAGAACTGAAGAGCGTTTCACACAGAAGACAGGGCAGTGAGCAACGGCCTAAGTGTTAGAAGGACTACTTTTTCAGGAATCTGCATGTGGTCTGGAAAAGCTGGAGGAAAAAGTGTGGGATGGGAGAAAGAACCTAAGTGAATCTGGGGAGGCAGGCTTTAGAAACCATGCTGAGGAGGTGGATTTCATCTTGTGTATTCTGGGGATTCACTGAAGATTTTATATTTAAAGGACAGACAATGGGAGTGGAGATGAAGATAGGGATTAAAACAGAAGACAGTAATGACAACACTTATTGGCAGAATGAAGAAGGTGATTAAAGGAGAAGGACAAGTCAGGGACGAAACTTAAGTTTTCAGGTTGGAGACATGAAGATGTCCTTGATTGCAATACAACAAAGACAATGTGTTTGTTGGCAAGATAGCAATGCTGAGCCCAGGAGGAGATGTTGGGAGGCAGTTGGAAATACAGTAGTCAGTATCAAGAGAGAGGTCTGGGAAGGAAATGTAGATTAGTGGTCCGTCACCAACCATCATGGATGCCACAATGCAGGAGGGGTGCTTGGGATGAGAAGAGGGCGGGCATGATGTTTTGCCAAACACTAGTACCTGAAGAGTAACTCGAAAAGAGGCATCCAGGAAGGTAGCTGAGAAAGTACATTTTTCCCAAAGCTACATTTTCAGAGTAAGAAGATGACTTCACCAGATAGATATGCATTCGCTGCGATGAAGGATATATCAGAAGTGTTAGGAGTGCAGAATGGATGCTCCCTGGACCGAACTCATTGTCCAAGAAAACCCTCCTTGTTCTTCATGATTTCAACACCTGGCCCACCAGGCTCCCTCACATATTAACAATTTAAAGATTGTCATTCCTCTCCTCTTCCTCAAATTCTTCTTCTTCTTTGGTAACATGTATATTTTAAGATGACCTTCACATTGGTTTTTTTAAATGGAAATGTGGTGATGGCACAGCAGCAAGGGGGAACGTAGACTTACAGGGAACAAAGTGCATTCTCTGAAGAGAAGGCTGTCTTGCCCCTGCAGAGGCCAGCAGTGGGCTGGCACTCTGAGGCTGGCAAATGCTAAGCCACTCTAACAGTCAGACCCTCAGTTCCATGCCCCTGGACACTTAGGTAACATTAGTAGGCAGGGGACAATGAAAGTGGCAAAGTCCATACTGAAAATCCTGCGACCAGAAAGCTTGGGCATTGCTTGGGAGTCTGTGGGGGCTCTGGGTGGTCTTAGAAAGACGTGGGGATGCGGCAGGTGTCTGCCGGCAGAGGTAAAGACCAGGCAGAGGTAAAAGGTAAGAGGTAAGTTCCTCCTCATGGAAACCATCTATTTAAGGGATAAAAAAAAGGAAAAGAATGACTTTCAAACCAGATTTTTATTGAAGTTAATAATACTCATTAAGAAGGATTCGTTATTGACATCTACATTCACTGAGCATTTGTTCAGGCTTGATTCCCATAAAATTTACATTTTTACCTGTTTTTTGTTCACTCGAGGGAAGGCCTCCTCTCCCCCAACCTTGACACATTTGTTTTAAATGGCTAATTAATCAAGCTCTTCTTTTTCACATGGCTGGCCTCCCTCAGTTACCAATCTAAAAATCTTTATGTGGTGAAGAATGTTAGAACACTTAATTCTCACACAAGTTTAGGGAAGCCTTCTCTAACAGCGTCTGCCTCAGAGCACAGGGACAGCGAACACCCTCGCCCACCCGGCGCACTTCGATCCGAGTTACCCATCCGACCGTGAAAAAGAGACGGATGACCCTCCCGTAGGCCCCTCCTGGTAAGGTCTTTTCCTTCTACATTTAGTGGCAGTCAGGAGGCCCCAGCTCAAACCTATGACATCCCTCGGATACGTAGTGCCTTTGTTTTATCAGAAACAGAGTCTCAAGTCTAACATGATAGGAACGACAATGACAAAAATGGAAGAGGGAACTGTAACCAAGAGGAACGTGGGAAAATGGGAGGAGTGAATAGAGGAGCAGAGCTGTTCTTTGTGCACAAGAGACTCACAGAGCCCAACAGTGAGCCACGTTATTGAAGACCGTGGTCTCTGATCTTGCTACAGACACCGACAGTATTTTCTGGTAAAGCTGAATCAGATCACTAACTTTTATTTTGTTTCTTTTTAAAGATTTTATTAATTTATTTGAGAGGGAGAGAGTGAGCCAGCATGAGGTAGGGAGGGACACAGGGAGAGGGAGAAGCAGATTCCTTGTCAAACAGGAAGCCCAATGTAGGCTCCTGATCCCAAGACCCTAAGATCATTACCTGAGCTAAAAGCAGACGCTTAATGGACTGAGCCACCAAGGCGCACCCTAATTTTTTACTTCATACCACTAAGGTATGCAAACACGATGATGTACCACGGAGAATGTCTTCCATTCATAAAAAGAATCATAGGGAAGAAGAAAAGTAATTCATCTTTTAAAAGTCAAACAAACGTTCCTGTTTATTCTGATTGCGAGGGATGGGCCTGGATAATACTGGCTACAAGCATGACCTGTCACTGGGGGACCGGCTCGGTGGTATTATGTCACCGTCCCTTTGTTACTTGCCTCCACTCCCAATTTGCTTACTTGGTAGTGAGCCAGTTAGACCCAGTAGAAAATATAAAACAGCTCAAGTGTTAAGGAGGTAGGGGGAAGTTAAAGTAGATATTATAGTTCCAAAGAACAGAAAATGTATCTGTATTTTGACATTTTTAATCATCGAGTTTGTTCTGTAATAACAGGAAGCTTAAGAATAGTGAATGGTTGGGGCGCCTGGGTGGCTCAGTTGGTTAAGCAACTGCCTTTGGCTCAGGTCATGATCCCGGAGTCCCTGGATTGGAGCCCTGCATCAGCCCCCCTGCTCCACGAGAAGCCTGCTCCTCCCTCTCTCACTCCCCCTGCTTGCATTCCCTGTCTAGCTGTGTTTCTTTCTGTCAAATAAATAAATAAAATCTTAAAAAAAAAAAAAAGAATAGTGAATGGTGGGCCTCTCTGATCACCGCTGCAGATCCCGTCACCACTCCCAGTGAGCTTGCTCGGTTCTTCCAGGTACCAACGGTACTAACCACATTTAGGGGCTCCCTTCCCTCTGGTTTCTGGCTGGATTCGGTTTCAGAAGACGGGGAGGGGAAGAGGCGGGTCAGAGTATATGCTCCTCTGGCTTCCTTCTTCTGGGTCAGTGTGGGCTGTGTCCTTCGTATGAAGGAAGATCCTGTTAATCTCCACACAGCCCCTCTGTCCCCGGTTCTGCTAACTTCTCCCTCTCTTTGCCTTTCAGACCTGGGTGGGAACAGTGCCCCGCTGCATTGGCACTGGGGCATAAGGGGGGGGGGTGTGCAGCACTCCATGCGGGTCTTACGTCTGCTTCCCGCTGGAATCGGTGTTATTTACCACATATGCGTCAGCTTTACTAAGGCACCTGGTGACTTCTAATGTCTGCATAATTTGCAACAAGGAATTAATTACTTTCCATTCAAAATGGCTCCAGTGAATCAAAAGCATCTGATATACTTTTCTAAATAATCCAGTTGGAAAAAAAAAATACCCTGTTAGAAAGAGATCAAATAATGTCAGTTACAGGTCAAAGAACTCCTAACAAGGTTTCAGAGAACATGGCCTAATAGAAAGAACACTAAACTAAATTAGGTCAGAAGCCACAGGTTTGAGTCACAAATTCATCAATTATTGCATGACCTTGACAAGTCACTTAACCGCTCTGAACTTTAGTTTGCTCATATGTCAGATAGTAATAATAATGCCTGACCTGTTTATCTCACAGGGTTATTCTGGGTGACTCAACGAATGGTAGACTTGGATGTGCTTTCCAAATGTGAGGTCTGGATAGGGACACTACCCAGGGTGGTTGTGAGGATAAAATGTTTTCTAATAAATGCACTTGTAAAGTCCCATTATCATGCAGAGCCCTCATACGTGGCCCACTCTGATGCTTAAAATCATACTGACAAGATAAAAGCAGTATGAGGTTGAGCTGAAGAGGTAGAAGACGACTGGTTAGTTTCATATTCTGGCTCCACCAAACTGTCTGGGAAACACTCCTTAACTTTGATTTCCTCATTAATAAATGGAAAAAATAATGACCCCAACCTCAAATTGTCATGCTGAGCATCCCCTGTACGGCCGGCACCACAATGTCTTACACAAAGAACTTCTCCATCTATTCACCCTCAAGCCACAGAGTTTCTAGAGAGAGCATTTTGTAGCGACAGTGTCATACAGTAGTTAAGCATCCGGGTTTGGGAGTAAAAAATTCATCCCTTGTTATATTAACTGTAATTTTCCATGCTATTTAGTTATCCTAAACCTTAGTTTTTATTTTTATTTTTTTTAAAGATTTTATTTATTTCACAGAGAGAAACACAGCCAGAGAGGGAACACAAACAGGGGGAGTGAGAGAGGGAGAAGCAGGCTTCCTGCCGAGCAGGGAGCCCGATGTGGGACTCGATCCCGGGATCATGACCTGAGCGGAAGGCAGTCACTTAACCAACTGAGCCACCCAGGCGCCCGCCTAAACCTTAGTTTTTAAATCCTTATCAGTATAGTCGCATCTGCCTTAAAATGGGATCCTAATAAGAAGATGTATGCAATCTGTTCAACACAAGGGCCCCTAGGTGTCCCTTGGCTTTGCTTCTTACTCAGAGCACTG
>PITA01003299.1:5291-18858 GCA_004023965.1 Spilogale gracilis
GGACAGCTACATATAGAAGAATGAAACTAGACCATTCTCTTACACCACACACAAAGGCAAACTCGAAATGGATGAAAGACCTCAACGTGAGGCAGGAATCCATCAAAATCCTGGAAGAGAACATAGGCAGTAACCTCTTTGACATTGGCCACAGCAACTTCTTTCAAGACACGTCTCCAAAGGCAAAGGAGACAAAAGCAAAAATAAACTTCTGGGACTTCATCAAAATAAAAAGCTTCTGTACAGCAAAGGAAACAGTCAACAACACAAAGAGGCAACCCACAGAATGGGAGAGGATATTTGCAAATGACACTACAGACAAAGGGCTGATATTCAAGATCTATGAAGAACTACTCAAACTCAACATCCAAAAAGAAGATGAAACATCAAAAAATGGGCAAGAGACATGAGGAGGCACTTCTCCACAGAAAATACACAAATGGCTAACAGACACATGAAAAAATGTTCAGCGCCACTAGCTATCAGGTAAATTCAAATCAAAACCACATTGAGATACCTTACACCAGTCAGAATGGCCAAAATTAACAAGTCAGGAAACAACAAGTGTTGGAGAGGCTGCGGAGAAAGGGGAACTCTCTTACACTGTTGGTGGGAATGCAAGTTGGTGCAGCCGCTTTGGAAAACAGTGTGGAGATTCCTTAAAAAATTAAAAATAGAGCTACCCTATGACCCTGCAATTGCACCACTGGGCATTTACCCCGAAGATACAGATGTAGTGAAAAGAAGGGCCATATGTACCCCAATGTTCATAGCATCAATGGCCACATAGCAGCAATGGCCACAGTCGCCAAACTGTGGAAAGAGCCAAGGTGCCCTTCAACAGATGAATGGATAAAGAAGATGTGGTACATATATACAATGGAATACTACGCCTCCATCAAAAAGGATGAATATCCAACGTTTGCAGCAACATGGATTGGACTGGAAGAGATTATGCTGAGTGAAATAAGCCAAGTACAGAAAGTCAAGTGTCACATGGTTTCACCTACTTGTGGTGCATAAGGGGTAGTACAGAAGACAGTAGGAGAAGGAGAGTAAATGGGAAGTAGGGTAATTCAGGGAGAGAAACAAAACAGGAGAGACTTTGGACACAGAAACAAACTGAAGGACTTGGAGGGAGGGGGGTGGGGGGATGGGAGAGCCTGAGGGCACCTATTGCATGGAGCACTGGGTGTGGGGAATGGGCAATGAATCTTGGAACACTGAAAAAAAAAAGATGCATATACCATTCTAAAGACCAATTTTTTATTTTACATTTTGGCATCTCAGAGAATAGAAAGAACACCATTTGGAATTGTTCTTACAATTACATAATTATTCCCATAACAAACCTTAAAATATATATATATATATAATTTTTTTTAATTATCATAGGAAGCCAATCAATGACATCTTGATTTGTTTTCTTAGAGGAAATGTTCTATTGTATAGCTATATTCTATCGATAATCAAAATTCAATCTTTACAGTTTTTGAAAACTTAAAATTTATGTTTTTCAATGCCACATTAAATCCAACTACATATTACTGCTATAAAAGTTTTATTTTATTCATATGTCAGACTTGGAAACACATAACATGGATTTTCATAAACACAGTTTTTAGTTTGTGATATGTTGGTCAACTGCTCCTGGCCTGTGGAAGGTTCAAAGTCATAAAGATACTCACAAAATAACTTCTATTATCACCTCACTCCTCGGCCACTGGGCCAAGCTGATCAACTTATGAGGCCCATGCCATTTTAAGACTACTCCCTCAAGGCAAACTTGATCACCAGAACAAGAGTAGACAACACAAATTGTCAAACCAAGGAGAAAAAACTGCAGGAATGGGTAAATGGGCATTTCCAATGGATTAAGCTTGTGTCCCGGTCAGCCCCAGGAAAGCAGAGGAATGCTCTGCACACTGTACCATCACTTCGAGAAAACCCATGGCTTGAGAAAGCAAGAAACCTGCTCTGATGCAGGCTGGGAAGAAACATCAAGCTAAGGTATTTCGAAAGAGACCTTGTCTTCTGCTGAGAAATCAGAGGTAATTTCTATTACTGCAGTTTATCGCTAGCTTTTAAAACCCAATATTTACTTATGGTCTTTGAAAGTTGATGGAACATAATTTGTATTTTTCACAGTCTTTTGAGTATTGAAGCAACAAAATATAAATTTCTAATTCCAACCTGAAATATGAATACATATCACTATTGTGCTATTTATACATACATATCATTTACACGTCAGACTTGGGAGATACGCATAAACACAATTCTGTTACCTTTCAATGGGGGCAAATGCTTGCTTCCCTGACTTGCTGAAAGTTTAAATCTAGGTGACAGTTCTCTCACATCACACATATCACAAAGAATAAACCCGTAATACTGACTTACATCAAGAGCCAACAGTTTTCTAGGTGCTGCAGAAGAATTTGAAAGAGTGTCCTCAAATCATCTTACTGCCTACCTTGAAAGACATGACTAATATCCACAGCACAGACAGTAACATCATACAAGAAAAAGGCACACAAACACGAATCACCACTGCAACAGGTCTGGTCAGGATTCAAACACTAGAAAATGGAATTCAAGTGACAACTAACCAGCTTACCAGGCCCCCAAAACAACATCCCTCTGGCAACTGAGTATTTATTTCAGTCTCCTCAACTGAAAATAGTTTATAAATTAAAATGTATTAACTTAGATCCTGTATCTATGATATGCTGCTTACAAATTCCCTGAACATTTACTGGTCAGAAATACAAGTCTAGTTCATGAATATATAAGCCAAAAAATCATCAAAGGAAACTTTATAAGTTAGATAACTTTTATTAGCTTTCCCTGTTAGTTTTTACTCTACAACTAAAATTCATGAAAATGTCTGTATATTTCTGTAGGTACCACGAAAAACAAATAATTTAGTAAATTACAATTAATCATCTAAACATCCTCTTTGTAACTTAAAATTAACATGGGCTCAGTTAATGCATATCTGGGGTTAAAAAGATTTATCTGGGATTTATTTTAAATTCTACATGACATTTGACATTTCTTAAAAACTATGCCCTCATCTGATTTCCTTAAATTTTCTTAAGCTCACATTTGAAAATTCTGGGTTTATTTGAACTAAAACTTCCTTAAATATGTTAATTTTCTGAACCTACTTCTATAATTACCAGTAACATGAGTTTCTCAACAGAAATTTCAGAATGGCACCACCATGGCTGACCTTTGTTTCAGTGTGACACTAAACTATGCAAAAAATTAACTTTCCCACTATATTTAGATGGGTTTAGTTAAGTATAGAATTCTATTTTCTTTGGGGAAAAAATGCCCAAGGCATTTCTGATTGCTGTGATAAAATATATGCACCACACAAAATTCCACTCTATTTTTTGGCTCACATATGCCATTAACTTTACTCCTGAGTGAGGTTTTTCATAACACCGTATTACATCACTCCAAGATCAGACCGATAAACTACTAATATTTTTCAGTCATGGGCTTGGTAATAGAAAATAAAGGTACTAACCACTTGAAGGGGGAAAAATCAGTTTGTTTTTCTATATCCTATTTTTGGAAGTCATAAGAAAAGTCTTTACTTCAAACATCTTTAAAATAATTACAGTTTCATAAAATTAAAGCTGGTTTCCAAGTTAGTTATATCTGAAATGTTAGCCCCAGATAAAATAAACTGTAAAGTTATAATTCATTTTTTATCATTAATGCAATGACTGCAGCTAATGGTAAATTTTTAAGAAAAGTTTTGTTTTTTTTTAACTCTTATTTTGTTACAGAAATTACCTCCTAATTTATTTGTTTCTAAGGTTAACTTTTTACTTTCAGAATATTTTACAAGCTGTCATGGAATTATGAGAAAGTCAGGGGAGTTTAGAATTCAGTTGTGTTAAACTCCCCATTAAAGCTCCACATTCTGACCAGAGTGCTCTGTTATAAGGTCTCAGAACACCCCCTCTACTTCTTGGTCATACTTTCAAAACTGAACAATTATATATTCTGTTATTTAATATCTGCCTTTCCAGCCAACAGGTTAAAGCTTTAGGAGAGCAGGTACCATAATGCCTGTTGAACTCCCCCTACTGCCAGGGCCTTCTGCATAGGGTTCATACTAGTTGTCAAAAGAATGAAAAAATAAAACATTTAAGAGTATTAGCCCGGGTGCCTCTATGGCTCAGTCATTAAGCGTCTGCCTTTGGCTCAGGCCATGATCCCAGAGTCCAGGGACTGAGCCCCTCATCGGGCTCCCTGCTGAGCGGGAAGCATGTTTCTCCCTCTCTCACTCCCCCTATCTGTGTTCCCTCTCTAGCTGTGTTTCTCTCTGTCAAGTAAATAAATAAATCTTAATTTAAATCTTAAATTTAAAATTTTAAAAAGAAATCATTTAAAGAAAAAAAAGAGCATTAGCCTTAGAAGGAAGCATATCTAAAATAATAAAATGCTATATAATAATGATCCACTTATTTGGAAATTCATCCATCCCTCTAAAAGAATCAGAACTGGCAATAAATGAGGTGTTCAGTGAATTAATTAATAAACTACACAACTACTACTATAAAGAAATGGGCATGGTAAATAAAGAAAGCCCTATTTGAGGAGATATATTTTATATAAATTTTTGGTATTTCTTCTTCTCTTTTTAATAATTTTATTTATTTATTTGACAGAGAGAGTGGGAGAGCACAAACAAGAGGAGCAGAAGGCAAAGGAGCTGGAGGGAGTCCAATGTGGGAGTTGATCTTAAGACCCTGAGATCATGACCTGAGCCAAAGGCAGACACTTAACCATCTAAGCCACCCAGGCACCCCAATTTTTGGTATTTTCTAATTCTTTTAAGTCATCATTATTAATCATATATTATCATTCACTGGGAGATAAATCTAAGCAATAATTAATCTAGTAAATCTAAAATAAATTTGCTAGGCACTAGTAAATTATAAGATATGGTTGTTACCCTCAAGAAACTTAGTGCTGGGGAGCTAGAAAATACAGATAAAAAGATGACTACATAAAGTGGGATATACTAACTTCCAATGAAGTGATACAGACTTTCTGCAGCGCTGGTCAGTAGAAGCAGAAGAGCAAGAAAGACCCAGAGTAAGTATTAGTCTGATAGTGGAGACAATGAGGAGTACAATTTGGTTAGACTTAAGGATAAAAGGATAAGTAATCCAAGGAACTATAAGACAAGGACAGCCAATTCATGTGCCTACTGGGGCAGGCAAGAAAGGAGGGAAGCCTGCAGGATGAAAATGCCAACAGCCACTCAGTCTCAGTGATGGGGGCAAGATGATCTCTTCTGGGGACAATGGTGACCTGCAGAGTACAAACCCCGTTAAGAAAGGGGAAGCTGTTATGTTGCTCCCCCAAAATCACTGCCACACCTTCTGGTTTTTCAAAAGGCGGCACACAATTCAAAACAACTTTTAAATTAAAAAATTTGGGGTTTTAAATGTTGGCAAAAAAATGTTTTAATACTACATTAGAAACCAGCAGCCAGTCTTCCCAGTGGGCCATAGCGTGTAGCTCTGGTTTGACATGTTGAATTCCATGCTCTGGGCTTCATCCTGTAGTCACTTAAGAGATTTAACATTTATTTCAAAATTTGCTTAGTTTTATACCTCTGCACACTCCAGTATTTACCATGTAAAACACCTAGGGCTGCCAAATTATTTCACATTGGCCTTGTGTCAGAATTTCTGTTACAAGCCAATTATGCTCATTTAACTAACAGTGGAGTGACTTATAAGTTTCAGCTGAAAAAACATTCAAAATGATACCAATAAAGCAGTGTTGACAGAGCAGTACCTAAGAATGCTGACATTATGTGTATACCACAACCCACTGGAAACACATACAGCCCCTGGAGCACCACTTCTCAAAAATATGTGCCATAATCCACTGCAAAAGAAAAGCCCTTATTCTTTTCAGCATTTTCCCACAATTAGCAACTTTCTAAAGACTATCACTATACTTTTCTTTTATTACCAAACAACATTCAAACACATGTAACAAAGTTTTAATTCTACCATTCACTGTAAGCTTTTAACTACCCCCAAACAATATTTAAGCATTAAAGGCCTATGTGTTAACATTTTAATAAGCTTAGAGAAAGAAAAGATAATTAGTATCAGAGACTTGATTCATTTTGATGATAGTATTACAGAAAGTTAGCATTATAATTGAAAGGTAATTTCCAGAAGAGAAAATTCCTGGTGCATAATTATGATATACAATACAGAACTATGAAAATTGCATAATCACATGCTTTGAAATAATATTCACAATGGAAGATATCAGCAACGTATAAAAGAAATATTAAACAAGCAATGTTTCTATTACTTAATTTGTTCTGGCTCTTGGGAACCCCTAACCCAAACCACCCCTTCTGTGAACAAAGGCTTCCAGGTCTGTGGGGCACTAGGATATGTGGCTGGTCAGCTGAAACTTATCACCATCACTGAAAAAGAAGCCAACTCAAAGCACAGGTCTCCCTGGGGCTCTGTTGTATCCTTTTCAGAATAGAAGGATCAACTGGCTGAAGTAAAGAACACCTCTTTACTAGAAACAGAAAGAAACAAAATCTCAACACAAAAGCTACAGTGCTTCTAGGATATAGTTCTTAGCCAAGGGATGTAATTTAGAATAAAGAAACTGCGTTAGAACTGTTTTTCTATTTCTAAAGAAACCGACTACAGTCTAAACCCTACGAGTTCTACCGATAATAACTTGAAGGAAGCTCCAAGTTTCCCTCCATCCCTGTCAGAACGTGTTGAAGACCCTAATGGCCTCTAGTATTCTGAAGTCCCACCCCACAGTCAATCAGACATATTAAAGAATATTCACATTCAATACTGGATATTTATAAGAAACTGTACTAAAAAGAAGAATTCTCTTTCAAAAGCTTTTATTCCCTCTTGAGCCCATTCCAGTCAGGCTTTTCCCCCACCTCTCCACTGACCCAGCTCTCGTCGAGGTCACCAATGACTTCTCTTGCTAAATCCAATGAGTGACTCAGTCCTCATGGTACTTGACCTCTCATACCTCTCAACCTGCGACACCACTGATTCATTCTCTCTTCCCTCAGACTCTTCACTTGACTTCAGTGATCTTCCAATTTACCCCCTGTCATTCTGGCTGTTTCTTACCATCTCAATCTCTACAGGCTGAAACACATCAGGCTCAGCCCAAGTGCCTCATCACAGAAAAACCACTCACAGTTCATTCTTCCCATCTGTGGGTCAATAGAAATAATAGTATCTTCTAATAATGACACTTATTTAGGGAATGGAGACACTTAAGTCCACTATGTTGGAAATATGTGCATAATTCCTATGTTGTAAGATAATTTCTTAGATTTCTTCTCTTCTTCAACAAGCTGTAAATACTGGTATGATCCAAGGCTTGGTCCATGGACTGCTTTCTCTGTCTACAAACATTCCTTAAAGGATCTCATCCAAATTCTGTTGGCAATTCCAAATGTGACTCTCCAGTCTGGATGTCTTAACTCCAGATTCCTATATCCAACAACCTACTCAACTTCTCCACTTGGAAGTCAAACATTACATGTTTAAAGCAGCTCCTAGTTGTCTTTTGCAAACCAACTCCTCCATCCGATCCCCATCTCTGTTCATGGCAACTCAGTAATTATGCAAAAAGCCTTGACATTATCCTTATTCTGAGCTCTCTCATACTTCTCTAACAGTTGGCCAGGAAATCTTAGTAGTCTGATCTACAAAATAAACCCTGGTCATTTCTCACCACCTCTCCACTGCTATTGACATTTCTCTGTTTGATTATTACCAAAAGCTGCTAACTTGTAGCCTGGTTTCTACCCTTGGTCTACCCTGCTCCATTTTTCTGTCTCAACATAGCAGCCAGTGATTCTATTAAAATGCAAATCAAATCCCCTTACTCCTTTGCTCAAAGGTCTCCAAAGATTCTCCATTTCACTCAGAGTAAAAGCCTCAGTTCTTTTTTTTTTTTTTTTTTTTAAAGATTTTATTTATTTGACAGTAAGAGACACAGCCAGAGAGGGAACACAAGCAGGGGGACTGAGAGAGGGAGAAGCAGGCTTCCCGCCTAGCAGGGAGCCCAATGTGGGACTCGATCCCGGGTCTCCGGGATCATGACCTGAGCCGAAGGCAGTGGCTTAACCAACTGAGCCACCCAGGTGCCCCAAAGCCTAAGTTCTTAAAATGGTCCACCAGTCAGGCCCTACAGGACATGCCACCTAAACCTCTTTGACCTCACCTACTACAATTCTGTGACCTCATGGTTCCTGAAACACACCAAGCACACTTCTGCCTGAGGCCTCTGCTAATCTCTGATGGAATGTTCTTTCCACAAGTTATCTCTGTATGGCCAACTTCCTCCTTCAAGTCATTTTCTCAGTGAGCCCTGCAATGACCATACTATTTCAAATTGCCAAAGGCCCCAGTACCCTCCCTCCTCCAGCACCATCAATGTCCATTACTCTGCTCTATTTTTCTTTTTCCAACCATACTTAGTACTTTCTAAAATACTATACAATTTGCTTTGTGGTGTTTATTGTTTGTCTTCTAATAGGATATAAGCTCCATGAAGGCAGGCCTTTTGTCTTTATTTTGTTCAGTGACATATCTCTAGGGCCTACAATAGTGCCTGGCACACAGTAGGCATATAGTAAATGAAGGAGGTTAGATAAACATTTAATAATTTCAGTTTCTTAGTATTCTTTTAATATTTGAGTCTTTTGCTAGATCCTAACCTTTTTATTGTTGGTTGCTGCTCCCGCAAAAGCTTCTTCGTGCTTGCAGCCCCAGGGAAGCAAGGGACACCCTCCCTTTGGCCATTAGTGATTCTGCTCCTTAAAACTAGGATTCCATTTAGCACTTATCTAGAAACATCTAATTCCTTTCCACACTCATGTATTTTGTTTCCCCACCTAGACAAGACGCATTTTGGCAGGACTTGCACAAAGTATTCAATGTGTCCCTGGATACTTCATAGAGATGGAAAACCCATTTTTTGATGGGTTTAGTAACCTGAACACTTTAAAAAATGTCTGCTAATGTCAAGATATTACACAATGTGTAACAGGGCATGGGGTTACACAGAGTAGGTCCCGTTTTTAATGAACACAGTAGAATGATACATCATGGTTATTCTAGAGGAGCCTATGCCTATTTTCACTGGGCTTATAATTATGCTGTTTAGATGTAAATGTCTCTTTCTAACATGCTTAAGTTTGTTTTTCTTAAATGCTCCTTTTGAAACTTTCAGACTTTCAGACTATTAATTTCTATTGAATGAATGGTTTAAAATCATAAGCTTTGGGCCTCATGGGAGAAAATTATAAAGGGGTCTGACCCACATTATATAAACTGTGCCAAAGGTGGAGGAGGGGTGGGGATAAGAGAAATAAATAACAATTGCTTTACACCAAAAATCATGGTTTTCTTTAAAAGTACATAAAATCTATGTAGAGCAAAAGACATGGGCCATTTGGTACTCTACATTTAAAAATACTTTGCACAACCTTAATTATCATAAAGAGAATATTTTTCTAATCTGCAGATTTGTTTTTTGGCATCTGGAAAGAAATAATTATCTAGCAAGCAGAAGCTGAGAGACTGAGTGACACTATAGGAAATTAGACGAGAATTAGGAAAAATCAGTCTATTAGTGATCAATGGGACAGGCCAGCAGCTACTCTTCCTGTAGCAACAAAGACTGCCCAATATCTGTAACTGAGATGTACTTAGGCTTTGTTGCCTGCTGAATGTCATCAAAAACAAAACATAATAAAATCTCATGAATTGATTGTTAATTAAAGGCTCAGGCACTTCCAAGAAAACTAAAAATCCTATACACCATTTTTTTTTGTCCTCAATAATAAGAGCTGACATTACTTGACAATTTACTGTGTCAGACCATGCCATTGCTTTACATGTACTATTTCATTTAATAATCAAAACACGGTGGTATAATTATTATCATTATCCTCGTTACAGATAAGGAAAAAGAGGTTCAGAGAAGTAAGAAACTTCCTCATGGTTACACACTGGCAGAGTGGAGCCTGGATCTCCACCCCAGAGGACTGACTTCAAAGACTTTGTTCTCACCATTATACTTTACTGCTTGTCTTCCATGTTGCCTCCAAAACATCCTACTCTCTGCAGTAATTTCAGCAAGCAACTTGCCAGAGTTGTGACCCTATGGTAAACATTTTTTAATTTTTTAAGATTACACATGCTAAGTTTTTGCTGTTCTAAGCAGTATCCCATTTGAGCAGAATGTATTTACCACCCATTTGTAAAACTTCTGTTATTTTACCTGTTTTTCACTTTCCTAATGAGCCTACATCAAAATTCTGAGCCTTTTCTTAAACCACAAAAAATGGCCTTTTTATCTTTAGGGAAATACAGGTGAAAGATACATATATATCATTTGTTTCCCTTTGTAAGCACTTTTTTTTTTTTCAATCTATTAGATTTCTCATAATCCTATGTTTTACAGAAAAATGTTTTCTGGAGACTGCCACAGACTCCAGCATCTGAATTTCACTGTTGTTGTAGGTAGAGACAGGATGTTTTGGGGGATGTTTACAAAAAGATAACTTGAAGGAGGCGGAAGGGTTTCCAGGGGAGGAGAAAAGTGTGTAAAAGGTGGAGACATAATGGCAGGAAGAAGCAAACAAAAAGCAAAATACAAAAATCAATGATTTTTCACACTATCTTTTTAAGAGTGAACTATTCTGAAAATGTATAAAAAGCTATCCTTTGAAATTGGGGTCCAGCCAAGATTTATGGATCAATGAAACAATGAATCAGGCGGGACCTCGAGATGTCACCTACCTGACACTTAACACCCAACATCTCACTGGAAAGGCCTAGAACACAGGAAGAAGGAGAAAAGGAAGAAAGAGATGTTCCAAGCATGGGAGCAAAAAGCCTTGAGGAGGTTAAATTCTGCCTCACTGGGTATTGCTCTGTTTACTCAGGGCAGGTCTAAGTCTGTTTCAACAGGGCCACAGAAGACTGTTGTCAATCAGAAAAGGGCAACCCATTCTTATGCCAGTGAACTCTCTGCTTGGGCTTCAGAATTGGGGGCTAGGTTTTGGTGCTCAGACAGCACTAATCTAGACTAGACTGGGCCTCAGTCCCTCTGCTTCTAAAAAATGGTGAAGCTAGCTGCCACCTAAGGTCTCCTCCCTCTTCTCAGTCCTCAGTTAAAATCTGGCAATATCCAGCTGGTATATTCCTGTGTCCCTGAAACACTAGGATTCACTGTGGATTGAGTTTGAGACTTCAGTGTTTTTGTAATGTTGCATTTTTTTCTCTCACATTTCTGAAGTACTTTTCATCTTAAGACTATACTCTCCTTTCAACTCCAAAGTGCTCAACATTTCTTGAGCCATCAAACAGTCATACCCCACATATCAGCCCCAAATCCCCAAACGTCCATCAACAGAATGGATAAATAAACTGGGTATATTCATCCACAGAAATAAAAAAAGCACTGCTTCTTTTCAGTTTGGACATGACATTATGTTGAGCTGAAGAAAACACAAAAGAGAACTTATATTTGATTGCAGTTAGAGTCTGAGAACAGGTTGGAACTAACCTATGGCAAGGAACATCAGAGCAGCGGTTATCCCTGGGGCAGGGATTATGAATGTAAGGAGAAGCTTAGGGGAGGGGGTCAGAATGAGATAATGCTCTTTTCTGATCTGGATGCTGGCTGCCTGGATATGATCACTTCATGGTATATACTTCTGATCTGTACATTTTTCTGGTTGTATCTAATTATTCAATAACAAGTTCAAAGAAATAAAGCCACAGGAACACCCCCCCACCCCCAAAGCCACCTACTGAAATTGGACAGAACAAGTGTTGCTACTTATGGGGAAAAAAATAACTCTCATTTAATGTAAACCACACAAAGAACTACCTAATTTCCTAAAATCTTCATTCAGAACTTGTTTGATTTTTATAACAATTTCCTCCTTCATAGGACACTGTGGCTGTAAGTTAGTATAAAATAATTGCTTTTCTGTATTCATATACCTGAAAAACATTCCTGCTCAATGCTCTAAATATGTATAAAGGCAGGGTTATTACAAAATCTCTGAAAATATTCCTGGATAATCAATTAGGAATGCTGAAGGTTCTGAATAGGTATTTTTGGTCAGAATTATCCCAGCTATCACATTAATGAAATAAACTGGAGAATGCCCAAATCTCTACTCAGTTTTTTCCTGTACAGGTCAAAATCTGTTAGGTAAGGCCACACAGGTGGAGAAAGGCATTCAAGAAAATGTTATGCTCAGACAGTTCCAAGGAAGCTCCAGTCAACACTGCCTTCTCCTCTGGCCTGTAACTGGTTCATCTGAATTTGGCACAGCGCTACATTTTTCTCCTCCTGAGAAAATTCTTCCTGTCAAATCAGTGATTTCTTTCCCCTTCCCAGTGTTCTATAATCTCTTTTTGATCAATATGGTATACTACATGATTGCGCCACTTGATACAGATAAAAAGTGGTATTATACAAACTTGCATCAGATGTAATTACACCACCAAATCATATCAGATAATCTGGAAGCACAGGTAGCTTGTTTGCACTCAAAATTTTACCATCACTATGGCCATTACTACTGTAGAGCCCCTCTGGTCCCACAGCATGGCAGGCACACTCTAGTGCTCACAAACGTTTGGGATAATAATTAAATATTTGCAGAATCTTTAGAGTTTAGACAAAAAGTGTTCCCAGTATTTGAAATGAGAAGGGGTGTGGGGCGGGGGCGGAACAGGGTAATAAGCATCCAGTCCCTTCCTGAACATTATTTAACACCAAAGCAGCAATTCTTCGACACAAATGCAGGCAAGCTTTCTAAGATAAATATCACTTAACAACACTACTTCATGTGGTCTACAGATTGTGTAGGGCACCTTAATACTAATCCTTTTTTTCCTCAGCCAAAAAGATCTTACTTTTTAATTTCCGCTTTTAAATAGAAAGTTTTCCCTACTTCAGCCTTGTTTGAAATAGCCATCCTCCTAAATTCAGATTTCCTTGCAACTCAATGCTCAGTATTCCACTTCCTCCTTCCTCTCAAATTATTCTTTTAACTTGTTTCTGCTTATTTTTATAGGCCCACAAAGCCTCTGTCTGCAATTCAAAAAAAGTCTTCTCTACTATCCCCCATGTCAAAGTTTAACTACAAAAGCCAACAATACTATTTTTCCTGTTTGGGTTTAGGAAAGATGCGTTTTTTAAAAAAGATTTTATTTATCCATCAGAGAGAGACAGAGACAGCAAAAGCATGGTTAGGTGGAGAAGGAGAAAGAGAAGACTTCCCACTGAACAGAAAACCCCAGTACATGGCGCTCCCGAGGGCTCAATCCGGAGTAAAAGGCAGACGTTTAACCAACTGAGTCACCCAGGTGCCCCTAGGAAAGAAATATTTTAGCTAAAATTTCACCACTCATAAAATTCCATCATTGTATCTTTTCTATTCCCCTGTCTTACATTCAATTGTTTAATACACAATCACAACGTA
>PITA01003299.1:18958-68904 GCA_004023965.1 Spilogale gracilis
AGATTTTATTTATTTATTTGACAGAGTGAGACACAGCCAGAGAGTTGGTTGAGCGACAGGCAAGGGGAGTGAGAGAGGGAGAAGCAGGCTTTCCTGAGGAGCAGGAAGCCTGATGTGGGGCTCGAACCCAGGACTCTGGGATCATGACCTGAGCCGAAGGCAGCCGCTCAACAACTGAGCCACCCAGGCGCCCCTACTGGAGTTTTCTTATAGGTTGAATTTCCTGCTTCTTGTTGGTGAGGGAGCAGGGAATCATCATATAAAGACTAATTGCTTTATAGGAAACCAGAACTGTATTACAACAGGATTCTACTGAAGACTGCAAACACACAAAACTATTTTCTTTAAGACAATGTTGGAATTTCTTAAATGAAAGCCAAAGATTCTATGCTTTGCCCCTAAGAATACACAATACTGAATACTTCTGGCTTTCCTACACAGGGTTCATTTACCAAACCAGGGTATTTATAAGGTTTGTATTAACGTGGAATAGGAAAAAACCCACCTCTGCATAAATACAGAAAACTTTCTATCCTTTAGAACACTTAAAACAGTATTAAAAGGACTTTAGAGAAGGCCTCGAAAATTTAGTTCTGAACTCAGAAAACCACCTAAGGGATAATCTGTGAATGCCATCTGGGATCCAGGCAGTTTCATCAACAAAAGGAAAAACTTGTTGAGATCATCCAAATCTAAAATTCACATACATTTTTACATCTGGACTGAATTAATCCTTTCTTGGTACTGGCTTTCATGTAATAAAATAATTGTTTGCAGGTTTTATTTTTTTTTTAAACCCTCAGTCTCAGAATCAGAATGTGCAGCATCCAAGTTGAAAACTACAAAGAATTCCTTTATCAAAAAAGTTGAGAGACGGGACTCATTTACACTAAACTCTGAACTTGACAATTCAGTCAAAAACAATTCTGTTTGAAACTTTCGTTTCAAGCATCTGCCACAAAAAGGCTACACAAGTCTATTATGTCATAAGTTCTGAAAGCCAAAGACTTTATAACTGTAGTTAAAAGTGGAAACAAAGTCCAGAAACTAGAAAAGCTCTACAACCCCCACCTCCCTGGATTCAGCTAGCCCAACTGAATGACTTTTTACAGAACGGGTTGCCAGGCATGATTACCTAGCACATGGACTCTTTGCTTTCAACCGCAGCGTCTTCACCCTAGCCCCTACTGTTTTTGTGGAGAGCCAGGAGCATCTTAAATCAGCAAGTTCAAGTTATGTGGTCGAAGCTGGTAGCTTACCCAGGTTGCCCCCTCAGAAGGGAGTGGAAATAGAGAAAGAATGCCCTTCCCTTAAGATGTTTTGAGTTCTGCAAGAACTGCTGATTACTGTGGTCCATCAGTGTCAGATCTCAGGCATTTTTACAAGCAATTCAAAAGGGAGAAAATTAGTTCATATTACAGTCAGTCTACTTTCTGAAGAAGACATTCTGCAGATAACTTACTTGATAGTAGATATCCCCTGGGGGACCCTTCTCATCTAATGATCCCAAAGGTCCATTTTAATATGAAATATAAATCCAACATGTTTACAAACATACTGAAAGAACATTTACATGTCAGCTGTCTCATACTGTGGAGTAATTTTATTTTTAACATAATATTTTTTTTCTCAAAACCACACCCAAGTAAAATGATTAAGTGCTACAAGTTTTATACTACAAAGGACAACAGCAAAAGCATCTGTTTTCCTGCCTCTCCCCTCTGGTCTTCTCCCCTCCCCCACTCTCTATGGAGCAGGCTGTTTCTAGGTCTTGATGGTTGCTAAAATTACTTTCTACAATTCTCTCATAATGCTGTAGATTCTGAAAAACTTCTTATCCTTTAACATCGCTGAGCCTGAAATTATGTGCTGCTCTAAGAAGAAAAAAATCCAAAAGTCAAAAGCCTTTCTAATGACAGATGTATTACGGAAAATTTTCCCCACAAAGTTTTGATGCTGTGAAATATCAACTCCCTGAAATCACAGAAAGGAAATGACTTACATTCTTGGAAAATGAAGCCACTAGCAGCTTTCTCCAACAGTATTTTCTAATCCCTAAACTACACCCTGTGGCAAAGGGGAGTATTTCGTGCAAAAGCTAAATTTAAATAGATGCTTGTAAACCAAAGAAACCCAAAAAAACAAAAAAACAAAAAACAAAAAAACATCGTGGGATCTCAGAGAAGGGACAGAATCAGATACTTTTTTTCTGCACACTCAAAAAAAAAAAAAAAAAAAAAAAAGCTGGATAGCACAGGCTTGAAGTCAAAAGCAACCTGAGAACGCTTGCTGAAGTTTTCCTTCCCCGCTGTGGGCAATGCAAAGCTCCTGAGGGGAACTCTAGCAACACATATTTTGCCAAAAAATAAAAACGAAAAGGGTGTAAAGGAGCTAATATTTCTTTGGACACTAACTACACAACTGCACGGCCTGAAAATCTGCCAGCTTTCAATTCAACTTTAAAATATGCTTGTTTTGACAGCTTTCCATTTATTCGTGTCCTTAAAGAAAACGCCCTCCCCATTAGGTTATGCTGTCCCGGGACTCGAGGTGCTGTTAAAAGCCCTGTGGGTCGCACACGGGTGGCCCCCAGCGGTCCATACCTGACAGTTCTTGGCCCTCCTCGTGGACAGGACGGTGGTCTCCTCTGTCCGGGGCCGGGCCTGCACCGCGCAAGCACCTCCAGGAACCCAAATTCTGCAGGCCGCGCCCCCACTCGCATCCCACCGAGGCCCCCTTCTGGCGCCGCCGAGCCCCAGCTCAATCTCCGGCTCCCGGACCAGACACTTCAGGGACCGTGGGGCAGACGCCTCGCTCGGGTCTCTTTCCGCAGCCCGGTTGCCCGGCCCCGGCGCGCGCACAACAGGCGGCACGGAACCCAGGAACCCAGGGTTCAGGGGCTGGCCCCGGCGCCCCGTCAAAGGCGCGGCCCCAGAACGGGGCGCCGGAGACCACCGGGAAGCCGAGCACGGCACCGTGAGCCCCGGGCGCAGCCTGCAGCTCCTGTCGGCCTCCCGACCTCGCCGCACAGGCGGCCACGGAGCTCCGCGCCTCCCCCGCTGCCTAGCTCGGCTGCCCCGGGGCCCTGTCCTCCCGCCCCCGTGGGGGCGAGCTCTGCCGGTGGAGCTCGCCCGGTGCCGGACGCCCAGAACCGAGGAACCAAGAAGGCGAAGAAAGACGCAGAAGGGGACACTGCTTTGACTGGGGCTCTCGACTCCCAGAAACCCTCCCAAAAGTGCCGTCCAGCCGTCGCCGCCGCCCGGCCGGCAGGGGGCACAATGGGCAGCCGGGGCGCGGTGGCCAGGTTAGGGGGCCGACTGGGAGACTCCCAGGCGCCAAGTTCCCGCTCTTACCTCGCAGAAAGCCCGGAGCACCCTGCGTCGGACTCTCCGCAGCTTCTCGACTCCTCCTGCTTGCACCGCGCCAGCCGGGCTCCTCTCAGCCCCTCTGGCCCCGCAGCCTGACGAGCGCTCCGTGTCAGCCCCGCCCCCCGCCCACGCCTCCCGCCCCGCCCCTCCCCAGAGGCTCCGCCCACACGCCCGCCCCGAGGTGGCGGGGGTGGCCGCTGAGCCTCGGGAGCGGAGAACCTAGCTTGCGGCCGCACGTGGAGCGCCTGCCGGCTCCGCCTCGGACCCAACCAAGCGTCCCGTGGAGGGGTGCCGCCACGGGGGGTGGGAGAAAGCGGAGGGCACCACACCTCCCGGGTCCTGAGGAAGGAGGAGTGGCAGAAGGGCGCTGTGTGTGGACCACTGCGATCTAAGCCTTTCCCCACGAGACGGAGGCGGGAGGGGACGCTGTCAGCTTCCCCCTTCTGGCCGAATGGCCCTCTCCGACGCTCCGCCCCCGCTCCCCTGGAACGCTCCCTCCGGAGCCCAGTCGGGCTGGGCGGGGGTGGCTGTTTGGCCCGAGCATCGTCTTACTAATTCGGAACGACGGAGTGGAGGCCACTCAAAGAGGAGGCGATCCCAGCGGAGGAGGCTTTCGTGACTCCTCGCTTCCCAACCGTCCTCATGCCCCGCACCCACCGGTCCACCCACCACGCGGGACGTCGCGCCCTCGTGGGTTTTTATACTGGATGAGGGGGGAGTGCTGCCAGGAAGGCAAGGCTCCCCCGCTAACTCTTGTTACTGCAGTGGTAAAGGTAGACAGAGCCTCTACTTGCTGTGGTTTTAGCGTATGTGACCCCTCAGAAATTCTACTTGCCCTCCCCCGAAGGTGACTGGAGGGCTCGGCAGGTGATGCAAAGGGCCGCTGGAAGTTGTTTTTACCGCACAGGAATCAGGAGATTGAGGTTTGTTTGCCTCCTTTAGTTGCTGGGTCTGGGGAAGAGCTACGCCTCTTTGGTCAGCCTGAGCCCGCTAGGACCTGCTGCTGGGAACTGGAGACACGGGGGAGACCCAGCCTACATCTGGTCCCCAGGCCCCGGACGCACAATGCTCCCACCTGGTGGGCTTCTGCCCTCTGAAGTCTTCGCTGACTGCTGACTCAGTGACCCCTGGCCAGAGGTGGCAGTTAACGCCCCACCGGGTCCCTCAGTAAAGAAGGAATAGGGTGTATGTTTCCGAGGGTAGACAAGTGGGTGAGGAGACAAACAGAGGAGGACCTGAGAAAGGACATTACCCAAAACAGATTTATGCTTCAGGAAGCCAATCTAACGGCCCTGCTCTATTAATCCAAACATGAGTGTGTAAAGCCGGCGGTGACTGGTTGCAAGTGTGCCTCCTTTGCTTGGCAGAAGAAATTCAGTTTTGTGTTCATTAAGGTTGAAGCTAACTTGGAATAGTTGCCTCATTCACAGCTTTTACAATTTGGGAACCATGACAGTGGAACTGAGTATTAGAAGCTGTGATCTTTTTTCACAATTGATAATACATTCAGAGTTTACTTCTGATAAAGCAAAGCAGCAGTGTCTAAGGATATTGCACTTATGATTTAAAGTCATGACTTCATTATGAAAAAGAGAACAGGAGCTACGTTTCAATGACTGCCTTCTAAACTAGTTCTGTTTAATAAACAAAATTGGTTTACGGTAGCTGGTGACAATGTAGGCATTTAAAAGTGGAGGACTGCACTTTTCTCTCATTTTTATCTTTTACATGCATTCAGAATGAGTGCACAGTGAACATGAGTTGGTAAGGTCTTAAGTTAATTTGATGTCTAATGAGATAGCCCAGCATTTCATATGTAAAGATAAATGAGGAATACTTTACTATCTTGGAAAATAGTTCCTAAATCTCATTTCTTTTCAGGCTTTCTCCATCTAGCAGGTAAAGAACAACATATTGTCAGATTGTGAAACATTGCTACAATATAAAATAAACCCAAGGAACAAAATATTTTAAATAGTTTTTTTTTTAAAAAATATGTTTAAGATTGGGTTTATGGTCCAGAATTAGATTGTAGCAAAATATACTATGTAAATATTTTTTGAATCATAATGACCATATTAACAGTGAATACCACAAAAAACATGACTCTTACACAATACATTTTGTAAACTAAGTGCTTTAAAAGTCTTAAAACCATTTTATAACCCCCTGAAACATCATAAAATTCTGAAAGGATTGCTTGAAAAACAATACGTAATCCACTCAAGATGGAAATGGAGCTGAGAGAGGATGGGTTGTTTTCGATATTTCTTATCACGGGAAATGTTTTCTTGTACTTACAGTAAAGAATACAAATTCATAGGTAAATTTATATTTTATGATTCTTTTTTATGTTGAGGTATACTTCTATTTTCATTGATATGATGAGATGTTTCCCTAAATATGAGACTACCCATCAGTGTAGCACTTAAGCACATCTTAAATTACTACTCTTTCCATTGCATGTAAATATTAACTCTGTGTGTGTGTGTATTTTTTTAGGAAGAAGTTAATCATTCCATGAATTTATTGACTACTTCCAAATGCCAGGCACAGGATTAGACTCTGGGACTCGAAGGCAAAAATATTCCTGAATTTTGTAGTAGTTTAAGGAAGCAGTAATGGGAGTAAACAATTACAATACACTTTAAGGCTTGCCAGCATAGGGCTATGCAGGAGGAATAGTGGGAAGCCTTAGGACCTGCAGGGAGGACATCAGACATCCTCTGTGTGGATGAGAAGAGTGAACTGAGATGGGAAGGGTGAGCAAAGTTTGCCTAGGAACAAGTTGGTTGAGGTGGGGTTCTCAAACTTGGCAGCATTCTCAATCTTGGCAGCACATTGGAATCACGGGACTTTCAAAAACTTTGTCCCAGGCATGTGATTTAATTGGTCTGGGATGTGGCCTGGGGTATGTTTTTAAATCCCCAGATTATTCCAAGTGGAGACACATGTGGGAACAGTGGGTTGGGGGAACCTTGGGTCACGGTATCCCAGGTAGATAGCACAGAGTGAGCACATACACTGGGGTGTGTGTTTAATGCATGATGGCCAGAACCTTGTTTTGTAACTGAAGAGGCTTAAGCTTTGGTGGCTGATATTTACACATTTTTGGCATAAAGAACACATTTATATAGAAAGCAAAGAGATGTGAACTGCTATAATTCACATTCCTTTCCAAATATTTTTTAAACATTGGAATAGTATTATGAGAATTAAGATCAGCTCAGTTTGCTGGAGGGGGGTAGGGTAGGAGGGATGGGGTGGCTGGGTGATGGACATTGGGAGGGTATATGCTATGGTGAGTACTGTGAATTGTGTAAGACTGATGAATCACAGACCTGTACCCCTGGAACAAATAATACGTATATGTTAATTAAAAAAAAAAAAGTTAGTTTTTTAAAAGAAAAAAATTCTTCATCTTCCATATATAATTTAGGGTTATTTGAGACTCAGAGTATGTTTCAATGCTGAAATAGAAGGCTTTTTTTTCTTTTTCTTTTTTTAAAGATTTTATTTATTTATTTGACAGAGAGAGCACGCAAGTATGCAGAGTGGCAGGCAGAGGGAGAGGGAGAGGGAGAAGCAGGCTCTCCCCAGAGCAGCGAGCCTGATGAGGGACTCTATCCCAGAACTCCGGGATCATGACCTGAGCCAAAGGCAGGCGCTTAACTGACTGTGCCACCCAGGTGCTCTAATATAGAAGTTCTAGACAGAGAAAGAAGTCAGCAGTTTGACATATTGGCTTTTAAAGAAGACCTTCCCAAAATTAAATACTCTTCTTCATTCTGGCTGAAGGTCATAATAAAAAATTAGTTCACTTTTCTTTTTGGTAGCTATTAAGTTCCATTTTAAAGCAAGACAAAATACATTTGAAAACAATCAAAATTCATTTAAATAAATCCTACTCCAAGGTCTTAAATGCCCATTTAGCTCAAGTATATTACTTTGCCTTTTTTTTTTTTTTAAAGATTTTATTTATTTATTTGACAGAGAGAGAGATCACAAGTAGGCAGAGAGGCAGGCAGAGGGAGAGGAGGAGGCAGGTTCCTCTGAGCAGAGTCTGATGCAGGCCTCCATCCCAGGACCCTGAGATCATGACCTGAGCTGAAGGCAGAGGCTTAACCCACTGAGCCACCCGGGTGCCCTCAAGTATATTACTTTGAAAGACAAACTAATCAGATGTGGAAACTTAACCGGGCACTGATGTAGTCCTGATTCTCACTGGCTAACACATAAAATGCTCTTTTTATTATTCTTAGCGGTATATCACTGTATTCTCTTAAACCAAAACACCAAAAGAGATTCTAATACTCAAGTCAGGAAAATAGATTATCAAATAATATCATATTATTATACGCCAGGAGCCCCTAACCAGGACAGATCATCGTCTGCAGAGGCAGAGCAGTGTGGCGGTTAATATATTATAGAGCAATCTAACACAGAAGGATTTTACCTTTATCTAATTTAGAGACACAAACTTGAAAAAATTAAATTAATTGATTCTGCCCTTACGGCCATCAAATTTTGAGAAAATATTTTTAAAAAGCATAATTTGATTATCCTGGGACAAAACTTGGTTTTAATGCATGCAACATGTAAAAATTTACAGTTGTATTGGAAGAACCACCTTTCTTTCCATTCTATTATGATGTTAATTCCGCTAAAACATAATAGGATTCTTACTGTTCCTTGAGGGCTTGAATACTGGAATACCCCAGACAAAAAGTTTGATAAGACTGGGAGGGCCAGGCCAGGCCCTTCACTCTTGAGGAGAGGCAGTTTTAAATGGGGGCAGTGAAGGTGTTAACTGCAAAAGGTAGGGCTGGGGTATCCTACTCTTCGAGTAACAGGCATAGTGGTAGGGAGGCCATGCTTGTTTGAGGGATACTGCTGTTAGCTAAAATATAGTGAGAAATTAAGTGTGCAAATAGCATTTCTGTGTCATGCATGGGGCTTCACATTTTAGAGGAGGTTGAGGACAGGTCCAGAAAATTGTCTAGTCGAAGGGGCAAGACCAGGGGGTAGGCTGCCTACAGGATAAAGCTTCAGGACTCGTGCCATTTCTGTTTATACAATGTGCCCTAAAGATCCCAGAGCAGTGCTTCAGCTCTCATTCCTTGATTACTCTCTGAGAAGCTGAAAGAAAACATTCCACCCCCAGAGATGGGAGCCAACTCCCTCCACTCCCCATTGTGGAAGACAGCTGCGCATTGAAAGGAAGTAGGAATCTGGTTGCCTACTGGTTACTCCAAATTATGCCCCAGGCACACTCTGATTATCTTTATCAGAGATGCTGTTCCTGGAGGAGTCGCTTTCAAAACCCAAATGATAACACTACAGATGTCATTGAAATTCTCTTCAGTATTTTATGGCATCTTATCAATTTGTGCCCAGGACGGGCTGAACTAGGACAGGAGGAGATGGGAACATCCCTCTTCCAGAACAGGCTTACAGCCTGGCCAGTACTGGCTTTCCTGTGAATACCAGCCATTTCATTTATGAAGAGGGTTTATGAAATCTATCCATTCAGTTTTAATTTGGCCACCTTGTATAGAGTTTAAGCATATAACAACTTGACTTGTAGCTTCTTTTTAGCTGCTTGAAAAAGAACAATGAATAAAAGTGCAGGTAAGAGGTGCTAGTTCTGGAATTTCTCAGGAAGTTCACTGCAACTAAAGGTCTTTGTTGGTGGGTCCTCCAAGGAACACCCTATCCATCTGTGGTGCTTGGGGTTCAGGTTATAACTCAAGGTTTTATGTGCTGGTTATATTACCCAGCTGTAAACAAGGGGAAGAAAAGCATTTATAAACACCCACATTGGATCCCTGTTTTCCTCTCACCTGATCCTAAGTTAGAAACAAAATCTACACTCACCCTTGTTTGGTGTGGCTATGGAACCAAATGCCGAAAAATCGTAAGGAATCCTTCATAGGCAGGGCACTGGTTCCATTTTGCTTTTTCTAGGATAGCCTAATGTGTTATTCTATTCGCCTAAGCAGAATTCTTATGCTAGAGTTCTTTGAAGAAAGAACACTGATAATTCAGCATGGAGCTTGAATTAGAAACCAAGGATTGTGAACTTGTTCTCAAATGGCCCCAAATCCAGGTATTTAGTTTTAATTTAGTTTATGTGATTTCTTGGGCAGAAAAATAGACTCAGCAAAGCAGTGATTTTCTGTTCTGCCCATGTTCTATATTGGATAATCATTTTTGTTCCTTACACCCCAATTTTTTAGGAGATAGTGGGATATATACTTAACATATGACTTGATATATATTTCATATAATATACAAATCAATATAAAATATTTGATTACATCACTTTTTTCATCGCATTTTTCTCATTATCTGAAATTATGAATATGCTCACTTGTTTGTCACTGTTTCTCCCTTTAGAATTTAAGCCTCATATGAACACAGACGTAATTTCACTAACTGCTGTGGCCCCGACTGCTACAACAGTATTTGGTATATATATTTGCTGAATAAATGAATCCCACAACTTATGTGTAGGGAAGAGGGTGTGTGTGTGTGTGTGTGTGTGTGTGTGTGTGTGTGTGTAGGCAAACATGTTAAGTGTGGGTGGAAAAAAGAGAGCAATCACTGAGATGAGAATGGTTTTACCTCAACAATTTTTGAGGGGCTTCTTGGGCAGATATCCCAGGTAACCTGAGAAAGGCTCTATCCCTTAAAAAGACTTTTGGTTGATTCAAATGGGATACCATATATCAACCAGTTCATATAATATTTATATTAAAAGTATAAATATATAATCATCGGGGCGCCTGGGTGGCTCAGTTGGTTGAGCGACTGCCTTCGGCTCAGGTCATGATCCCGGAGACCCGGGATCGAGTCCCACATCAGGCTCCCTGCTCGGCGGGAAGCCTGCTTCTCCCTCTCTCACTCCCCCTGCTTGTGTTCCCTCTCTGGCTGTGTTTCTCTCTGTCAAATAAATAAAATCTTTAAAAAAAAAAGTATAAATATATAATCATCAATGTTCTATTTCTATTGATATTCCTTAATGTGTGTCTTATCATTGCACTATCATTATTCCTGCTTTACAGATGCCTAAGATCTTAAAGAAAGTAAGTATTGGATCTGAACTCAGGATATCTGTCTCTAAGCTCACATAAGCTCTCCCTCAACTGCCTCGCTTCTGGTGCAGAGCTGACTCCAGACATTTTCTCACCAGGGCTTTGGTTTCTACCACCTCCAAAGTTTTGTGTGTCTTCCTCTGATGCCATTCTCTCCTGACCCCTCTCAGTCAGTCTCCTACCAAAGCTCCATATTCCAAGCCCTCCTAGCTGTTCAAGGGCCTTCTCTATCCTTTGTTTTCTCATTTAGCAAATACATATTAAGTACCTGTTGTGTACCACAAGTTGGGGACAGAAGTAAACAAGGCCTATTCTTCCAACCTCAGAGATTACTTAATTATCCACTCTCCCTCTTAAGTATTCAACATCTGGCCAGCTCCTAGAACATTTTTTGCATTGAGAGAGGTGAAACCACTGGACATTTCACACTACATCTAGCACTGACCCTGACAGGTGCATGCCTGATGGATGGATGAATGATTCCAGGTAATTACAGTTCGGAGGTTTGTCTTTAGTCCTCTTTCTGAAAATTACCGCACTTCAGGTGGGCCTCTAGCTCATACAAGGTTTAGAAAACTAACCTTTTGACATTACTGACTAATTGCACTTTAGCTGAAATGTATTCCCACCAAAGGGACCTCAAACTGGTATTTGTGGCTTAAGCCTTGTAATCTATGATTGTGAAAAGAAAGATGCAATCTTATTAAAGGAATTTCAGCCTTTGTAAGAGGGGAGATAGATATTTGTGAGACAAGGCACTTTTTAAACTTGTATTTACCACTTTTAATCTAGTGGTTCTCAACTGGAGGGTGATTTTGCCTCTGAAAGAACATTTGGCAGCGTCTGGTAATGGCTTGGTTGTCACATCTCAGCGGGTTGGGAGGAGGATCTAATGGACAGAGGCTAGGGAGCCTATTAAGCATCCTATAATGCAGGGCACCTCACAATAACTGCCTCTGGTTGGGAACCATGGACCTAAAGGGTGAACATGACTGGAATATTTAGCTGCCCTGTAAGTTTGGTTTGAGGGATGGGTCCCTTTGGGGATGCTGGCTGAGCCGGCTGAGCCTGCTGAAGGTCTGCTGAAGAGTTACTAGAGGTGAAGAATCATTTGGGACCCATAGAGTAAGGTATTTGGGCTGAGTTTCTCCATTTCCTCTCCCTAACTCTACCTGGATCTTTGTCTTCACCCCAAGACACCTGATACACATTTTATTTCTTCTTGTATTACCTATTTAGTGTATGGTGACTTTGAGAGGGGAAAGTAAATTGGATAATCCTTGTATCTGACAAAGCACTTTTTTTTTTTTTTTTTTTTTTTTTAACATAAGTATAATTCCTGCTGCTGGCTATAAAATTTCTATTATGGCCAGAACACCATTCTGTTTGTCAACACAGGTATAGAAAGATTGCTCTCGATCCAAATTAAACGATAGGTCAAAGAAGAAAAAAGCTGGAAACATTAATGCTTTTCACTCACATCAGTGAAGAATCAACTTTTGAACTAAAATTAGTGTTAAAGACCTATTAATGAAGTTTATAGGGGCACTTGGGTGGCTCAGTTGGTTAAGTGACTGCCTTCGGCTCAGGTCATGATCCTGGAGACCGAGCTCCCTGCTCAGCGAGAAGCCTGCTTCTCCCTCTCTCACTCCCCCTGCTTGTGTTCCCTCTCTAGCTGTGTTTCTCTCTGTCAAATAGATAAATAAATCTTTAAAAAAATAATAAAGTTTATAATATAACCAGACCTGACCAGTTATTAGCTCTTACAAGAAATAATTACAATTAAATAATCTGCTAAATTTAACTTTTAAGTAGAAATGCATATAATAAACCATGTGTGTTTTGAACAAAGAGCTACTGCCAAATATATAGAAATAAACTTCGAAAGGATCACTAGGGCTATTAAAAATGATATCCATGAATCATACTCTTCACATTCTTATTGCTTAAAGCCATTTCTGATCTCTATACTTCCATTAGTCTTCATATCACTAGCATTTATAATAAAGAATATATATGTATGTATTCAAATATATTCAAATTCTCATGAAAACAAAAACCAAGAGTAGCTATAAAAAGTATATCATTAAACACATTTTCAAATACTGCCACTTAGACTTATTAGCTGATTTCTTTTAGACTGTTGTTTCCAAATCTGTGAATGTATCAGAACTGTGTGAGAACTGGTGGCAAGGCTGGGAATCTCCAATTAATATAATGTCAACAAACATCAAAGGATTCTGACACCCATTTGTGACCATGTGTGTAGTTGTGCTATTAATGCTTATGCTAAAGTAAGATTTTTATGAAGAGGCCAGATTAAAGATACTTTGGAAATGTTTAATTTGACACCCCAAAATGCTTTAGGTATTGTAACTCTCCCAACCTCCCTTACAATGAATAAAATTAGATGGGAGGGGAGGTGGAGGAAAAATGTGTTAAGATGTGATTAGTAATCTTTTATCATAATAATGACAGTGATTTCAGTGCATCCAGCTCAAATTAGGGAAAGGTTGACTTTTTCTGATTCTTTGTGATGTGAATGGAGTAACTCAAACTGTGATTTTTAATTTGGTCAGTTAGAAGCCATTCAACTCATGATAAAGCAATAGAGCCTACCAGTCTTACTGAATAACATATTTGCATCTAGTCCCCAGAAACTTCCACATCAATCTAATAGTGTATAAATGAATCACAGTCTTAATTAACATTTCTAGAAATATGCTGAAGGGCAGTTCTTAGAAAATGGACTATGGAATAAACAGGATATGTAAAGCATCCCGATTTCTACTTCTTTCCATTTCACAGTTTTGCTTTTTTCGATGCTGCCTAATAAACATCTACATGTTTCATCCCCACAGCACTGACTCACTCAGGACTTTGGAAGGTGGCACCTCACTGATAAATATAAGGTTGCATGGATAGATACTGTTTTGTTCTACGAATGACAAGTAGCTTCAGAAGACTGGTTTCCAGGAATGCAGTGCATTTAAAATAATGACAGGTGATTGTTTATTGATCATTTAGTGTTTTAGGTACTGTGCCAAATGTTTTAAGTTTATTATCTGATCATAACAGCCACCCAATAAGACATGTCCCATCACAGTTCCTATTTTACCAGTAAGGAAATCAGGGCACAGATAACACCCACAAATTTAAATAGCCCATTAATATTGGAGTTTCTAAATCAATAAAAAAGAGAAAAAGTCCCATGAAAATAATGGAAACATCTAGATTTGATAAAAATTTTAAAATCTAACACTACAGTGTCCACCTTTATTTTTTAAAAAGATTTTAATTTATTTGAGACAGAGTGAGAGAGCACAAGCAGGGGGAGGGGGAAAGGGAGGGAGGGAAGCAGCCCCTCTCCCCCCAGCAGAGCTGGGAGGCTGATGCAGGGCTCACTCCCAGGATCTGGGATCATGACCCGAGTGGAAGGCAGAGGCTCAACCGATTGAGCCATCCAGATGCCCCAGTGTCCACCTTTTTATCAGATTGTCTGATTTTCAGACAGCAAGTTATAGTATCAGAAGACTTCAAGAAGTACCCTAGATATGTGCCCACTCAGACTGCTTCAAAGCCAGATTTGTATATGGGACAGAAAGGGCTGGGAACAAAATTCTCAGCCCTGTTTTCAGTAGGTAATCTAAAAATAATTCTAGAAATTTACATGAGGTCATTTGGCAAGAAGGTATCAACAGGGCAGTGCTTGATGACACCCACTCCAACAGCTTAAGTTTGCCTGTGTTTTGAATTGATCAGGCTAAAGGAATAATGATCAAAGCTCTCAGGTAAGTTACTACACCCCTCTGCATTCATCTGCAACTCAGTTTCCAGTTACTTGATTAGAGCCACAAAGAAAGGAGCATAAAGGAAAGAGGTGAACAATTCAGGGGAATCTATAGGGAATGGACTGGCAGTCCCTGGAATCACCTGTGCCTTTAGTCCCTATGATTTTAGCAGTGCTAGAGCCAGGCTGTAAAATCTAGCACGCGACAAGAGCCTCCTATGTCAGCTGTGGCTCCCAAACAGGGGCCGTCAAACGTCAACCGAGTCTCCCGGAGGAATTCAAACAATGCACAACCACCCACAGCTGGAGGCTCCCAGTCTGAACCGGGTGGTAGGGACCAAATTACCAAGCGCACTGTGGCATTGAAGATCGGGCACTGCGCTATCCTGTCTCATTCAGCTCCTCATCTGTGGAAAGAACTCGGCAAACTTTTAATTTCTTCAATCAGAGATTTCCCTCTTATTCTTCACAAGTTGGAGAACTCTTGAAAAAAATGTCCCTGAGTTTCGAGAAAAGCTGGCCATTAAAATCATTTGGGAGATTTGGGGAGAGATGATTTAAATTGGGATGATTTTTTATAAACTGTTTTAGGTGGTTGTGGGGATCAGTAAAATGGGGCAGGGGTTAAGGAGGGCCCTTAGGGGTTAAAGATGAGCACCTGGTGTTGTATGGAAGTGTTGACCCACTACACTGTATGCCTGAAACTAATATTACACTGTATGTTAATTAACTGGAATTGAAATAAAAATTAAAAAGAAAACTGTTTTAGATGGACATATGGATTACATTAATGAAGGTATAAACATATCCACTTTTATTATAAATTTCATCTTTATCCTCCCTTATCAAAAATGCTCCCTGGGGTGCCTGGGTGGCTCAGTTGGTTAAGCAACTGCCTTCGGGTCAGGTCATGCATGATCCTGGAGACCCGGGATCGAGTCCTGCATGGGGCTCCCTGCTCAGTGGGAAGCCTGCTTCTCCCTCTCTCACTCCCCCTGCTTGTGTTCCCTCTCTGGCTGTGTTTCTCTCTGTCAGATAAATAAAATCTTTAAAAGAAAAAAAAAAGAAAAAATGCTCCCACTACTTCTAAGTCCTACTTCAAAACAAATCCCTTTAGCTTTGTGACTCATACTGATTTACAGGGCAAAAAATTTTTTTCTTGTTCTCCATTCCCTCCTTTTTTTGAGTATGGTGAACACACAATGTTATATTAGTTTCAGGTGTACATCTTAGTGATTTGACAAGTTCAGATATTATGCTAATGGTCATAATGAGTGTATCTACTATCTGGCTGGTTACATCGCTATTACAGTATCATTGACTATATTCCTTAGGCTGTGCCTTTTATTTTCGTGACTTATTTTTTTTTTTAAGATTTTATTTATTTATTTGACAGAGAGAGATCACAAGTAGGCAGAGAGGCAGGCAGAGAGAGAGGAGGAAACAGGCTCCCCACCAAGCAGAGAGCCTGACGTGGGCCTCGATCCCAGGACCCTGAGATCATGACCTGAGCCGAAGGCAGAGGCTTTAACCCACTGAGCCACCTAGGCGCCCTTTTTGTGAGTTATTCATTCCATAACTGGAAGCCAGTATCTCCCTCTCCCTTTCACCCATTTGGCCCAACCCCATTCCCCTCCCTTCGGCAACCAGCAGTTTGTTCTCTGTATTTTTAGGTCTGATTCTGCTTTTTGTTTATTCATTTGTTTGGTGTTTTTTTTTTTTTTTTTAGATTCCACTTATGCGTGGAATCATATGGTATTTGCCTTTCTCAGTCTGCCTTATTTCACTTAGCAAAATACCCTCTAGGTTTGTTTTTAGCTACACCAAGCATTGCAACTGTGTGCAAGTAGGATAAAATGTTGTTGCTAATTGTGCTGTTCTGCAGTGCTGATAAAATGCCATTTGCTTTATGTCAGTTCCGCGCCCCCCAGCAACTATTTCCAGCCAATGGTATCACTTTTATGTGTTATGCTTCCAAAAAATAAAAATATAAATTTGCAAAAGTATGTTCCCCAAATTAGGGAATTGCACATATATTTAACATCATTTACATACTAAACAGGGACACATGAATTATAGAGTAAAATCAGTTTTCAAAGGATTCTCATTTAATGGTTGTTATGTAAAATGTGTATTCTTTCCCTTAAATGGGAGATATATTCATACAAATATACTTTACTGCTAATTATCTTAAAGAAAAACAAAAATTTATTTTTTAAATGTAAAATATGATAACTGTTTACTTAAAATGTTTAATGAATGTGAGAAGATGGTTCAGAACAGAGCTGGCCTTTTCTTCCCAAAGTTGCTTCAGTCCTGGTCTGCCTTCTGGGGGAAGGGGCTCTCCTACCCCTCAGGTCATCTCTCAGGGTGCAGAATCAGGGCAGAAAAAGGGCTACTCTGTGACCCTTGGGAAATGAGCACTATACCTCATAACAATGAGAGTCCCATCAGAAATTACATCCCACACTCTGGCCTTTTCCCCTCTAGATTTTATCTTCAAATTGTACTTTACATATAAAAAAAGTAGTATTTGAACAGCATTTTGCAGTTTTTTAAATCACAAGCATCATCTCATTTTGCTCACAAAAACAGCACAGCGACTTGGGAACCCTCTGGGGCCAGTCGGCATTTCACGTGGCTATTTCTCTCCAGCTGCCCGGAATGGGCCACGAGCATGTTGCCAGACAGAAAAATGGTCAACTGTAGGAAAATTTGATAAATTGACCAAAGCAATTGGATTAGTTACAGAGAGGCCTAGGGCTCCAGGGTAGGAAGGGACAGGAGCAGGCAAGTAACCAACCCCACCTGCCTTCCTCATTTATTCCGCAGAGGTGAAAAAAAAAAGGTCAGAGTGAGGAGACGGGTACACAGCAAATGAACACTTTAACTGTCTTCTACTAGTAGGAGGGAAAAAAGTATTTTCCTAGATAAAGAGTATTTGAAAAGGACTGGTGCTAGCTGCTTTACTGGATGATTACCACAGGCCAGGCACTCTCCTAAGTCCTGTGCAAGTGGGTTTTTTTTTTTTTTTCATTTAATTCTTTTTCATTTAATGCCTCCCACAAACCTGTGAAGTAGGTAGCATTATTCTTTTTTTTTCTTTTTGTAATCACTTTAAGAAAATGAGGTATCATAGAGAAGTTCCTTGTCCTAAGATCTATTTTCCGCCCGGCTTTATTGAGAATAACTGACATATAACATTGTATAAGCTTAAGGTATACAGTGTGATGATTTGATACACACATAAATAGCAAAAAGATTACCACAATGAGGTTAGTTAACACATCTATCCTTGTCTAAGTTCTTCTTCTTCTTCTTTTTTTTTTAAGATTTGATTTATTTATTTGAGAGAGAGCATGAGCCAGGGGGAGAAGTCGACTCCCCACTGAGCAGGGAGCCTGATGTGGGGCTCAATCTCAAGACCCCGAGATCATGACCTGAGTCAAAGGCAGACTCTTAACCTACTGAGCCTCCCAGGGGCCCTTATTCTTGTCTAAGTTCTAAAGCCAGGATTCCAAACCAAACAATCTGCCTTGCAGAGAAAATGGTCTTAACAGCTAGAAAGGCTGCCTTGTGATAAAATTTACTTCAAATATTAAAAAGAAAGGAGAATATTTTAAATTGTTTTCTAAATATGCTTGTTTAAAAATTGAACAACAAAGAACCTTTATTTATATGTGAAAGTTTGGCTTGCCACTCCCTGGGCTCATGTTATTCAGAACGGCACTGTGTCTATGCATAGGGCCATGGCAGACTCTGTCTACTTAATATTGGAAAAGATCTGAAGCCTAACACTGGCACTGGTCAGGAGCCTCTGGAGAAGAATAATTTAAAAAAATATAGAATTTTAGGGGCGCCTGGGTGGCTCAGTTGGTTGAGCGACTGCCTTCGGCTCAGGTCATGATCCTGGAGACCCGGGATCGAGTCTCACATCGGGCTCCCTCCTCAGTGGGAAGCCTGCTTCTCCCTCTCTCACTCCCCCTGCTTGTGTTCCCTCTCTGGCTGTGTTTCTCTCTGTCAAATAAATAAAATCTTAAAAAAAAAATATATATATATACATACATATATATATATAATTTTAGAGCTCGAAGGAAACTTATAATTTAATCTTACTTTTTCATTTTATAAATGAGAAAACTGAAGCTCAGATTAAGTGACTTTACCAAGTTACACCCAGCTAACTAGTAGCACACCCAGGATTCCAACCGGGCTTTGGTCTGCATTCTCTCAGTTACTCTAAGCTTCCTTCCAAATTTGTGAGACAGGATTTTCCATTTCCTTTTCTAGAGTTTTACGAAATGTCAAAAGCTAACATCCATGTATTTAAGTAAATTAATCTAAATTTATTTTTGCCTCTATTATACACATTGGTAAAGGAAAATGTGTTTGGATTTCCCAAGAGTACTTGAATTTCATGAGCTTTACATTTCCTACAAAGGGGCCCGGCTCAGTAATTTAATTTTCATGGGCTAAGAGCTCTGATTAAAGCCTTTACCTCAATAAATAATTGGTTTTGAGACTAGGGGACAGGGCTAATTCAGAGATATGATAAGCATTCATTCATTTACTCAGACACGTATTGTATGCCTATTATGTTTTAGGCACTGCTAGGTACAGGTCATACAAATATAATTATGATATACTTCTTTCCCATTAGGAATATTTTTTCACTTTCTTTCCTATTAGCAAAAGATCTGATATATTCGTGCTGCTGTCAAATTAGGTTGATGTCTCCCCAAGGTGTATGAAGAGTATTACTTGTGGTATGCCACACTTTAGGTGGTAAGAGACAAACATTTTCAAAAAATAATTATGTGTTCATTTTAGCGTATTTTAGAAAAATCAAAACAGCTCAGAAACCAACATTTAATGGACATTATGGCTTGGGATGTGGCTACCAATTTATGCAGACCAGATGACCTATAGGCATGATGCTCAAGTATGTTCTGTAACAATACAGAGTTTTGAAAAGTACAGATGATATGGTTTAATAGCATAGATTCTGCATGTACTGAATTCCCATGTTCATTACTGCATTTTTTTTAAGATTTTATTTATTTATTTGATAGAGAGAGATCACAAGTAGGCAGAAAGGCAGGCAGAGAAAGGAGGAAGCAGGCTCCCTGCTGAGCAGAAAGGCCGGATGCAGGCCTCGATCCCAGGACCCTGAGATCATGACCTGAGCTGAAAGCAGAGGCTTAACCCACTGAGTCACCCAGGCGCCCATCATCACTGCATTTTTTAAAAAGATGTATTGCAGGGGTCACTGGGTGTTATACACAAACAATGAATCATGGAACACTACATCAAAAACTAATGACGTACTGTATGGTGACTAACATAACACAATAAAAAATAAATACAATAAAAAAATACAAAGGCAAAAAAAGACATCAAATTGTGACTTCTGAAGTTGACTATCATTTAGTATTGGGAGAATAATATATAACTTTTTTATGTTACTCATACATAATGCCATTCTCTAAGTAATTTAGTTCTAGGTACACATGTTAGAATTGACTAGAGTTATTATTATTTATCTTGTTTGCTTTAAAATGTTTTATTTGTGAAAGGTAAGATTACTATTTATTATAATTTTATGGTTACCTCGTAATTATGGCAAGTAATTCACTTTTTTATTTTTAACTCAAAAATGTGTTCGCATTACAAACAGTAAATGTCAAAACTAACTAGTAAACACAAGCCACGTTAAACTTACTTGTTTAATGAATTAGTTGAGCTTCTAGTTAGCATTTTCAGCTTCAACCTGCATAGCCGGGCAGTGGGCTTTCTGCTGTATTCGAACTCTGTCCCATACCTCCCGCACTGCTTCATAAGCTCTTAAACAAAACACCAGGCTACGAATGACTGGGCCAGATGGAAAGGCTATAGCATTCCAGAGGAAGCTAGCATCTCAGCTTTCCCAACTAAACAACCCTGACTATATGATTTTAAGAACGAACGAGTGAGAGAGAAGAGGAGGGAAGCAATAGCAGACTCCCAGGCGCAATCTCCAGAAAGTCTGACTTAGTAGCTCAGGGCTGATTATCCTGCATTTAAAAAAACTCATCAACACCAGAAATTCAAAACTACAAATATATATATAAAATATTGTAAAAAATTTTTTGTAGAAAAACCCCCCACCTATCCCATTACTTAGATTGAACAGTTATTAATAAGTTGCCTGTGTTTGCTTCATCTATTTTGGGGGGAAGAAATTTAGTTTGCTGAAATCCAGGTCCAAACCAGTGCCATGAAGTGCACTTCATTATTAGGGTAGTTTTGTTTTTTAATGAAGACTCCCCCTTTCACATGATACTACCGTGAAGGAGTGCTCAGTCAGGCTGGCCCCTCTAGGCTTCTGGAAGAAAGTTCAGATTTAGGGGCACCTATGTGGCTCAGTCGGTAAGCATCTGACTTCGGCTCAGGTTGTGATCCTGGAGTCCTGGGATAGAGCCTCGCATTGGGCTCCCTGATCACCAAGAAACCTGCTTCTCCCTCTCTCACTCCTCTTGCTTGTGTTCCCTCTCCAGCTTTGTCTCTCTCTGTCAAATAAATAAATAAAATCTTAAAAAAAAAGGTTCAAAAAAAAAAAGTTCAGATTTAGAGAGGGGCACAGATAGCCTTTCTCTTTCAACATACTTCTGTGCTCTGAGAGCTGACCAATTGGGGTCTTTATGGCAGATATTAGAATGTGGGTGAAAAGGCGAGAGATGCCTGGATGTGTGAACCTCAGGGAAACACGAAACCCTACTCCTGAAGCAACTGTAAACCTTCTGTGCCATCTTTCCCCAAAGAGTGTTACAGAATGTTCCTGCAATTAACAGTTTTTCTTTCCAATGGATAAACTTGTGGAAGCGCCATATTGTGCACCTGAAACCAATGTAACATGGTGCGTCAACTACACCAACAACAAAGAAAAGTTTTTCTTTTCAAGCAGATCAGCAGATGCCCTCATGCGGCATCCTTCTCTTGGAGGCTCGTAATGGACGTTTAATACATTCAAGGCTCTGTGTATGGCGCAAACTTTACTCATTGTTTCCCAAACTTAATCTGATTATGCAGTTGGGCTTCTTTTCTCCCTGGCAGATCACCTATTAACATCTTCTGGAACCTAGTTTGAGGAGTGCATTGATCTATGCTACCATTATTTCTGCTTTTATTAGGTACACCAATGACCGTTTGTTCTGGCAAAGCACCTTACAATCACACTTGCTAGTTTTCCCTTTCACTCTTAAATCCTGTGGTGTAAGCTGGGATCTTTATTCCCATTGAAAGGTAAGTGCTATTAAGTGCACGATATGAGCCTGGTAACAAAATGCTGCCAGGGTTAGGATTTATCTTAAACCCTACATTTGAAGACTTAATTGGTAAAAATCCAAATAATCCCCAGTTACCTGACTGGATTGGCTGTCTTCAGAGAAAAAGAACTTTCACAATTATTACTCATATTCTCATCTCTGCATCCTCTGCCCCTTTGACCACATTTCTAAGCTACAGGTGAACAGCCTTGAACTTGATGCTCTAAGGAACAGAAGAATCCGAAGAACTAGTGCCATTTCCCTTGAGATCAGACATTCTAAAGATGAGTTCTCACTTTTTTCTTTCATGATGATCATATAAACATTTATGAAAAACAAATGAAGTAAGAGACGCATAAATCAAATATTCCTAACGATGGAGATTGGAATCCGTAAAAGTGCTTTTGTTTTTGTTTTTGGGGGGAGAGTTCCTCCAGGCACCCTGGAGCTTCTTCTGACTGTTCGTCTCCATCTCTGTACTGCTGTGACCGTCACCATGCAGGGATGCCAGGTGGCAGTGGGTGGCAGTGACATCAGGAGAGATTCCACTCCCCCAAGGGAAGCAGAACTATTACTCAAAAAATGTACCAGTTTAATTCTGGAACTTCTTAGTTTCTCACCCTGGGTGGTAAAAATGTCTCTGTGGATTTTCTCTGCACTATCTGGGCAAGGGTTTTGAATGAACAATCTTTTCTTGGCTGGGAGAAAATCAAGATGCCTACTCAATAAATAAGAGTATCACTTCTTGGGGCGCCTGGGTGGTTCAGTTGGTTAAGCGACTGCGTTTGGCTCAGGTCATGATCCCGGAGACCCGGGATGGAGCCCCACATCGGGCTCCCTGTTTGGCGGGAAGCCTGCTTCTCCCTCTCTCACTCCCCCTGCTTGTGTTCCCTCTCTGGCTGGGTTTCTCTCTGTCAAATAAAATCTTAAAAAAAAAAAAAAAGAATATTACTTTTCCCTATTCCTCCTGAAACTGTGGTTTTGATTCTTTGTCCCCAAGGTTTGAACTTTGTAAATATAGATGGCACCCAACTATGGCAATAAGAGAAGTCCTGAACCACGAGATAACTGTTGGCTGTAAGATGGCTAGAGTAATTGGCCAGTGTAAATCTCATTTCTAAATTTTCTCATTAGTTAGCAGTTGCATTAACTTTTCCCCCCTGCTCATCAGAATCTTCCTCCCTTGTTTATTTCCACTCAGTTGGCGCTGTGAAATAAAATTGGACTCCAACTAGGTGACCTGGGCTTGAAACCTAGCTTCACTTATGAAGTGTGTGTCCTAATGCAATTTACCTAACCCTCCTGAGCTTTCATTAGAAAATTATCTCAAGGATTATGAGAATTTCACGATCTGAAAAACAGGAAAAGGCTAATCTCATATCCAGTATGTGGGCAGTTGGTAGATGTTGGCTTTTTTACTTTCTTTTCTTCTCCTCGGCTTGCATTACTTATCACCCAAGCCCATCGTTTTGGGAGGAAAATCAAGAATAAATGACTCTCCTGAATGTGTGGGCATTTCTTTGACATGACACATGATATAACACTGTGAAAGGTTTATCCTAAAGAGAGCTGTTTCAATTTGTTGGAGGAGAGCAGGAGAAGCAGCTGCCTACTTGGCTGGAGGAAGAATACACTTAGCAGGGATCCTCTCCCCCTGCCCACATCAAGTGCTAGGTTTTCATTTTGTTTTTAACTTATTCTAATTGGTAAAAATAAGAAATGGAAACTAAGCATTCTTTTTCTGCTTATATAGACATCAAAGGGCCTGTTTCAAGTTAGAAGGAGCCTCTGGCCCATGTGGAACGCCTGTAATCCTACTGAATGGGCATAATTAAAAAGACCGACTATAGTAAGTGTTGACAAGGATGTGGAGAACCTCGGATCCTCATTCTGCTGACAGGTAGGTAAAACATAGTTTCCAGTTTGAAAAACAATTTGGTGGTTCCTTAAGAAGTTAAACCTACCATCTCATCTAGCAGTTTTGCTCTTGGGAATCTACCCAAGAAAAATGAAAACATATATCCACACAAAGACATGTATGTGACTATTCATAGCAGCATTATTTATAAGAGCAAAAGACTGGAAACAATTTAAATGTCTATCCATTAGTACACGGACAATGGAATAGTATTCAGCAATAAAAAGGAACAAAGGACCGATACCTGCTGCAACAAGGATAAAATTCAAACACATTATGCTAAGTGAAAGAAGCCAGATGCCAAAGACATTGGATGATTCCATTTAAAGGTCTAGAAAAGGCAAATCTATAGAGACAGCATATTAGTGGTTACCTAGGGTACAGGATAGAAATATGGATTCACTGAAAACAGGTACAAAAGATTTTGAGGGGGATGTTGGAAATGTTCTCAAACTGGCTTGTGGTGATGATTAAGTAACTATACATTCATTTTAAAAGTCATTATGTTTATACATCTAAAATAGATTTTATAATATGTCAGTTATGCCTCCATAGAGTTGTTTAAAAATAATGCTTATTGTTACACAATTTGTGAGACGATATCCATATAAAAGCAACAGTCAGAGATGGTGGAGAATATCATCAGGCTGTATTCCTGGAAATAGTCATACATCTTACTTTTGGCTCAAATACCCATTATTCTATGACTCTGATTGTAGACAACTCCAAAGCTCCAGCTTTCCAGCTGGGTAAGGCATGGGCCAGTGAGCAAGGGGAGAAGCAAGATTGGGTGAGGTCGGCCGCAGAAGAGAGGACACGGAGAGAAGATGAGCAGAAGAGGGCTACTTCTGTTTATCCACATCAAGAATGGAGATGGCAGGACACCTGCACATCCTGATCTTTTGAGACCGTGAACCCAATATGCCCATCCTGCCATTTTTCATCTTGGCCAGCAGTTTCTCTTTGCCACACCTCTCCCACTCCTACTTTTTCTTGACTTCCAACCTCCTTGGGATGTCCTTTTCTATAGGTTAGTTCCTCTGTTGTTTGTGTACCAGGGTGTCCTATCTGACTAGACCTTCTAAAGTGTCTTAACCCCTACATGCAACAGTTCAAACCAAGCAAAACTCTATCTTTCAATCATTTTTCTTATACTTGCAAAACTTACAAAACTACTTTCTAGGTCTCATTCACAAGCATATACTTAAGAAGCTAAGATTATGAATTGGCAATTTGGATTACTGAAGAAAGTGAATGTGGGTGAGAATCTCAAGAATAGTGAAGCTTGACTATTTTGGAACTTGATAATTTAATAATTCTCCCTTTCACTTCATTCAGTCCAAGTATTTCAGAGTAAAATTATCAAGAGAAGAAGCACTGTTATCATGCAGATAAATGTGATATATGTCTTACACTGATGATTGTACTTCCACAGGATATAATCAGAAATGTGTGAATCAACTAAATATCAGATAATATGGCATATAGCACTTATTTAAAGTAAAAGCATATTTAAAACCTACTTTAAGACTGAAAATATCCTCCCAAACCTGTATCTGCCATTTGAATAATTTGGATTTTGAATTACATGGGTTAATTTTCTATAAGAAGCTTAAAGTATTTTACAAATAATCGCTAATAATTATTGATTTATCATGATATTCCACATCACAATAATTTATGTAATCTTCCAACTAAACAATAATTACCCCCATTTTACAAATGAGAAAAGTAATACATAAAGAGGATTTCAGCTCAAACCGACAGTTGATAAGTAATATAACCAAAATTTAAGTCCATGTCTTCTGACTCCAAAGCCATTATTTTCAATCACTACACTGTACATCTAAATAGAACTCATGATGGTATCTTGCAAAAACTGTCATTCTCATTTTTAAAAATGGAGAAACCACAGGGGATAGAGCATATGACTCACTCAAGAATAGCCAACAAGTTGGTTCTCTACAGATTTTTGTCCTTGAACTATATGGGCTTCTCTTCAGTGCTTTATACATTGTTCACCAGGCTCTAAGACTCTCTTGAACAGGACTCTCTTCTTTGATAGGGTACTTACCTGAATTCTAGCTATAGGTCCCAGATAGCCAGAACAATTCAGACTCTTCATTTTCTGGAAATCACTGGAGTGGCTGAAAATAAAAGGGCCAACTGGGTTTAGCTTACCAGGTCATTAGAGATAATTAAGTAGCAGTTTTGTTTAGTTTACATTTAATGCAAAGATTCTGGCATCAGTTCACCACTGAGGAAAAGACATGAAGTTATGGATCAATAATATTATCACATGGTGGATATATGCATATCTTTAAAGTAACTAAAAACTAGTCATTTTACTCAGGATATGTCATTATATATCAAATACCTTTAAAAATCTCTCTTTGGTATGTTTCAGGCTTATCTTCTTAATCTGACATCAGGCAAAAGTAGTGGAAGAGAAATTCTGAGAATGGAATGAATGATTTATAGAGGAATAGGCATTAAAAATTAAACAACAGATTTTGGCGAGGATGCGGGGAAAGGAGAACCATCTTACACTGCTGATGGGAATGCAAACTGGTGAAACCACTCTAGAAAACAGTATGGAGCATCCTCAAAAGTTGAAAATAGAGCTACCTTACAACCTAGCAATCGCACTACTGGGTATTTGCCTCAAAGACACAAATGCAATAATCAAAAGGGGCACATGCACCCCAGTGTTCATAGCAGCAATGTCCACAATGGCCAAACTATGGAAAGAGCCAGATGTCCACTGACAGATGAATGGATAAAGAAGATGTGGTACATATATATACAATGGATTATTGTGCAGTCATTAAGAAATGAAATCCTGCCATTTGCAATGATGTGGATGGAACTACAGGGTGTTATGCTAAGGGAAATAAGTCAATCAGGGAAAGACAATTACCATATGATCACTGACATGGGAATTTGAGAAACAAGGTGGACGATCAGAGGGGAAGGGAGGAAAAAATGAAACAAGATGAAACCAGAGAGGTAGACAAACCATAAGAGACTCTTGATCTCAGGAGACAAACCGAGAGTTGCTGGAATGGAGGGGGATGGGGAGGGATGGGATGGCTCGGTGATGGACATTGGGGAGTGTGTGTGCTATGGTGAGTGCTGTGAATTGTGTAACCCCTGAAACAGATAATACATTATATGTTAATTAAAAGAAACTTTCCTTATGGAAATATGGCTGCTGCTATCTTAACTGTGCAGAACAACCCAGTCCTGATTTGGGCGGTGATAAGACAAATTGCACAGGCAATCCTGCGCCCTTCAATAATTTTATTCTCCTTCAGTAACAAAAATCTCAAAACCCTTTAACCGGTTTGGTAGACGAATATAAAATAGAATCATTATCTCCAGGTCTTGGTTTCACAACCAATAGACTTCCATTTATCGAGAACCTACTATAAAGAAGGCACTGGACTTGGCATTTCACATTTTTTTATTTCTAATCCTGATAACTAGGCAAGTTAGTCTTCTTATTCCTACTTACAGGGGAAAAGAACCCAAACACCTGAGGACAAGGGAGATTAGAAAATTCTGACTCAAAACTTATGATTCCTATCATGCTATCCTACCCTTCACCGAGCCTTGGAGTCCTACCAAGCATTAGAGTAATTTTGGCCACTTAAACACATATTATCAGTGACCTACTGCATGCCTAAATAAGCCTAGGATATGATAACTTCCCCAAAATAAGACACAGACCTTTTTCTTCAGGAGCTCATAATTTAGTAAAGAGGAAAGGATGGAATTAAGTTTTAAAAGGAGTGACTCAGACACCATGGGCTAAGGGAACTTAGAGAAGGGCACAGTTATGAGCTGATGAGAATGGGGGTAGCCTCCTCAAGTGAAGCCAGGCCCAGAACAGAAAGCATGGTTTGGATAGCAGACAAGAGATGGAAGACAAGACTGGAGCTAGGAATGTGAAGGGTCAGTGGGATGCGGCTTCTGCTAAGGAGCAAAAAGATGTGAATGTGATGGTGACTTGTCCTATGGCAGCTTGTGACACTAAGGGAACTCCAATCCAGTCAGGGCCCTGGGAATAGTTATCCAGGTACTGCTTCCTGTCCTGGGTAAAATATGTTTACTTTTTGCTTGTATTTAAAAAGAGAGAGAGAGAGAGAGAGAGAGAGAGAGAGAGAGAGAGAGAGAGAGAGTGTGTGTGTAAGGGGGATCCCAGAAGTGTCATGGGACAAATACAGGGTTAGAAATCAGTATTTCTGGGGTTTGTTTTCAAAACCCAGTCATTTATTCTCTGAAAGTGCAACAGCAGAAATTACTGAGGCTCTTCTGAATAAGTTTTTGCTAATAGGGAAGACTATATAATCATCTCCTCTACCACACACAGAAACTCATCCCATTCTAAATATGCAGATTGTTGGAAGTAAGACTCCTGAGTGTTCAAATTACTGATTTAGGTAGTGAGAGTACCCCCAAACTACCTCGTTTTATCCCCTTCCAGTAAATACTATGCTGGAGACAGGCTGGGTGGCAAATGATGTTTTAAAATTAGAATATTGTTGGGATTTTTTAGGTTAACAGGAGAGATGGTGCTAACCCTCTGCATGGTTTTCAAACATAGTTGCTAGATACAGTGTAATTTTTTACTGTCATAATTTTCCTCCTACCTGGACAACTTGAAAATTTTCCAATGTGTTTAATTGTACAAGTTTTAATTGTACAAGACTGGGGTGAGCAATTATTTACGTGAGTTTTATGAAGGCAAGTTACCCTTCCAGAAAAATGTTCCCAAGCTCCTGCAGCACTAATTTGGATTTAAAAAATTCATTTTACTAACTTACTGAGCTTAAAAAGATTTGGTGCTGATGTTTGGCTGTCTCAGCTCTGCAGTTTAGAAGGGCAAGTGAAGAACATCCTTCTGGGCTTCTGAAGCTTGACTGAAGCATATCTAGACAATGCCCGTGTCCCCAGCTAAGCCAAGCCATTTTATGGAAGAGGCTGTTTTATGGAAGACAGGGTAAAGGCATAGACACATACATTCCACAAAGGGATGGCACACTCATATACACTCATCCTACAAATGCATCTTGCTTTTACAGAAGTAGCAGTGTTAACAGCCACAAATGAAAGGGACCAAGGGGGAAGGTTCAGAAATTGGAGATTCCAATTTACCCTTTTATGTCTCACTCAGGGTCTCCCAGGCTCTTGAAATTTTCTTTTAACCCAGCTGGTGAATAGTATTGTCTATATGGTGTTCCCAGTAAGGGCTACAGTTTCTAAGCTGGGAAATACCAGAATAAAGTTCATAGGAAATTCTTTGAGTTTTTTTTCCAGAACCACTGAACCATAGCCTTTTCCTTACAAGTGCTCTATGATGCCATCTTGCTTCCATACGTTTGTTCATTTATTCCACATTTACTGGAGGTCTGCTACAGTTACAGTAAATGTAGTCCTTACACTGAGACTGCTCATAGGCCAGTCAATAAAACTTGATGAGACAGGGTAGAAAAATGTGATATAGGGGTGCCTGGGTGGCTCAGTTGGTTAAGCGACTGCCTTCGGCTCAGGTCATGATCCTGGAGATCCGGGATTGAGTCCCACATCGGGCTCCCTACTCGGCGGGAAGACTGCTTCTCCCTCTCTCACTCCCCCTGCTTGTGTTCCCTCTCTGGCTGTGTTTCTCTCTGTCAAATAAATAAAATCTTAAAAAAAAAAAAGAAAAATGTGATATAATCATGAACTAGGTGTTAATGGTGACAGGAGGAGGGCAGCAATGGGGAAGTCTTCCAGGAAACGGTGATAGCTAGGGAAACTCTGAAGGATTAAGGAGTACTGTCCAGGTGGAGAAGATGTAAGGAAACTTTCTAATAGGAGAAAAGCATGTCCAGAGGCATGAGAAAATGTGCATGACCGTCATGAAAATATGAAAGGTGCCAGAACTGGAAGAGGGCTGATTGGCAGAATTTAACTTTCAAAATCATTAGCCAGGCTCTGGTTTTCACAATATAATGAATTTGATTGTTTGGACCTGTGGAATTCAGGTTTTTTTATTTTAAAAAAAAATATTTTATTTATTTATTTGGCAGACTCTTAACAACTGAGCCACCCAGGTGCCCCTTTATTTTATTTTATAATTTTATTATTTATTTAGAGATGGATGCTCTTTAAAATAATAATAATAATAATGATAAATTATGCATGTAAAATTAAAGACAAAAATGGAAAGAAATCACAAATCACAGGCAGACTCTTAACAACTGAGCCACTCAGGTGCCCCTTTATTTTATTTTATAATTTTATTATTTATTTAGAGAGAGAGAGGGAGAGAGCATGAGTGGGGGAGGGGAGAGGGAAAGAATTTCAAGCAGACTCTGCACCTAGCACGTGGAGCTCTATCTCACAACCCTGAGATTATGACCTGAGCTGAAACCAAGAGTCAGATGCTCAACCAACTGAGCCACAGGTGCCTCTCAGGAGCCCACTTTATTTTATTTTATTTTATTTTGTTTTGTTTTATTTTATTTTATTATTATTTTTTTCCCTAGAAGCCCATTTTACAAGCCATTTCCTTGATTGGTAGTCAGTCAGGAAACATGATGGCATAACTCTGAGGCAGAGATTCTACAGTGCATTCAGTTGGTATTAAAACAAGAGCATCTTATTTCATTTTTTGAAGTATGATCAGGAATTGCACCAAGATCATTTTTTGTGTTATTCTGTTTTAACAATCAGCTGTCCCTTTCTCACATTCCATAAAGCAAAGATATTTTAACATGTATGTAGAGGCCAGCTGATTTTAAAGTCTGATCTGCTATTTTTTGAGGAGCAAAATTTGATCTCCTATATCTTGAGGTATTAATTCATTTTCGCTGTACAGCCAAGAGAACTGAATACCTTATGATAAATGACAAAGCCAGAAAATGAGTCAGTGCCAACAAAGGATTAGATCGAAGGACTCTCAGAGCTGGTCTGGATGAATCTTTAGGTACCGTCAATGGGAGCAAATACCCTAGAACCTGAGCCTGCCATGTAGTGTTGGGGGCTGGGCAGCAGCTGAGCTGGGTCAGGGACAGACTCAGAGTGAAGCTTGAGGGCAGAAAATAACCCTTTCAGTGAGTACTATAGCAGGACCTGAAGCTCACAAACATGCAATGAACCATCTTCTCCTAGACTCCTTCCTCTAACCAAGGACTCGAAACCAGGACCCCTGCTACCCCTTTCTTTTGTCTGTGACCCTCAGTTCCAGCTGGGAGATTGATTTTCTTCTCTGGAGCTGCCTTTAGTGATCATTTTGTCCTGATCCCACTGATATATATATGACAAGGGTAAGAAACAGCCTGGTTTATGCCTTACTGGGATGACACGGATTCCTACTTCTCTCCCCAGACGTCCCCACCTGGGCAGGTACCCTTCTCACAAAGTGTGGAACTTGAGGCTGATGCAATTTGTGTAGGAGTTAGAGGGTGAGGAGATGGATGCTCTTTAAAATAATAATAATAATGATAAATTATGCATGTAAAATTAAGGACAAAAATGGAAAGAAATCACAACAGGTAACTGAAGGCTTGGAAATATAGAACTTTTCCTAAAATACCTTCAGGGCAATTATCAGTGATGCTTTACACAGAAATGCTTCCTGATAACACTCTAGTGTTCACTCCATACCTACAACACTCTACATGACTGGTCGCTCCCCAAACACGCAGGGACCCGAGAAAGTGAGGAACCTGAAGCTTATGTTTCATTGGCTTCATGGTTCTCCCAGATATGGTATCCCTGACAAAGGCTGCAGGAGGATGATTTGGCCACACGTTCTGGTTTACCAGAAAGTCCCAGGTTATGCCTGTTATTCTTGTTAAGTTTGAATAATTCTCTTTTCATCCTGAAAAAAAAACAAGACCAGTCCTAGTTTGCACAATAAATTATGTGTTCAACCTATTTTTGTTGGTCACCTCTGTAACTGTGTGGGCTGGGCCCAGGTAAGAAGCTCTCCATTCTAACTTTGGTGTCTTCATTGCCTTTCTGCCCCAGCTGGACCTAGGTGAGTCTCTGTGTCCCAATCTTAAAGGGGGTAATCACATTGACCCACTTAGAATGGGTTGCAAGAAAAGCTGTTGTGTGGGGTTTTTTTTTAATCTTTTGAAATTCATTGATTTAATATAAATTAAAACTTAAAAAAAATTAGTCATTGGTATGTAAGGTTTCTTTGGTTTAGAAACCCAAGAATCTCTAAGTAATACCATCTAGTCCAGTAGAATTAGTCCTCTCTGTTCTGCTTTCCTGAAGACCCACCCATCTTCTCAAACAACCTGCAGGGTGGAGTGGCAGGAAGGCCTGGGTCAAGAGATCACCTGGGTGCCTGTCCTTTGGGTAGTCCACCGCGAGGGAGTGTGCTAGTGGACTAAGGAAGCATTCTCCATGCAAGAGCTTCATCTTGGTGGGTCCCGCTGTGTCGGTTCATCACTGTTAGAGAAAGACAAGCAGGAAGAGCAGACAGAAAACACCCCCACCTGGAACTGCTTGCATGGCTAGAGCAGCGAAGACAACAAGACAGCTTCATTGTGGGCAGGCTACTGGATCCAACACACCACTTCAGAGCCTTTGAGTCATACGTCAAGCACAAATAACCAGGCTTATTTTCCCTGCCAAAGTCACATGCAATGTCGAGGTAACATCAAAACGTTGATTTAAAAGGCAGTTTCCTCTGAGTGCTGATTTAGGCACATAAACAGTGGCTTGGGTAAATGCCACTCTGTGTTTAACGTAATTACACTTTAGCCCTGGAATGTGGTGATGGGAAAGGCCCACTGAAGCAAACAAAGTCGATTCTATCAGCAAACTCTGGAAAGTCAGCCTGTCCAGATGCTGCCTCTTCCTGAATTTACTACATCCTACTTGGGGGCTGTCTCTAGAAAAGTCAGAACTTGAGGACCAGTGTGGGTGCACTGCCCAGCTCTCTAGGGCTGGTGCCAGCTGTCAACCGACAATATGTCTGCAAGATGGTTTGGGAGCCTTGGCCCACCGGAGCTGTGGTCACTTATGATCAGTGGGAGCCCTTGGAAATACTGAGGCTCTTGGTCTCTGCATTACCCTGTCTTGCCAGATTCTGCTAGGGCTGGACAGCCACTGCTCAGCAAGCCAGAGAAATCCAGTTGGAGAAAGGCTGGTAGGTTTGGGGCAAGGCTTCCTGGTGGGTGGGTGGGTGACATCCTGAGGAGTGGAGATGATGGCTCTCGGCTGCTGGTTCTAGAAGCCCTGCCTTGATGGCTTATACAAATGTCTGACTGGTATAGTCTAACTCATCCTGATTAGAAGGACACAGGAACTCTTCACCATTTCCACGTTGGAATCATACCTTTCTCTAAGAAAAAGATCTAATAATCACCTTTCTGCCCTACATCTTGGCAAACAATTCCCAATCATGTGCCAAATCAGTGGAACTTTTCTTGTGTCTGGGAAGAATCATTTCCCTTTATCCTTAACAGAACTTCCTTCATAAGTTACTGCTGGCAACTATTTTCGTGCTAATTAGCTGCCCTTGATGGATTTATTTCATCCAGTTGTAAATTTTAGAGGAGACGTTCCCAGGCTAACTTAAAAGTAGAAATCACAGAACAAGCTGAGTGGAATCAGGTTTGGATGACCTCCACAGAGCAAGTCACGCCAATTCACATGGGGATGGAACGCAGCGTTCCCAGGGAGGCAAGGCAAAGTCCAACGACAGACCTGGAAGAAATCTTAGGGAGATCTTTTAGTTTAGTCACTTCATCTTACAACGAAGGACCTGGGGCTCAGAAAGGTGACTGAATTTGCCCTGTCACACAGTTATTTCCCGGTCACCTCAGAAAGTGAAAAGGGTAAGGCTGACACTAGAACTACAGGGGAAATTCCTGCTTGTCTTCTAAGACAACTCAAATACCATTGTCATAAGCAAAGGCCTGGTCCATTTTTCTCAAGTTCATCTTTCTTTTCACCTTCTAACTTTTTTCCATAGAATCACATTGTAACCCCGAAGACAACACATGGAATCCAGCTGATGAGATGCTTTAGATAGTCCAAACAGTATACAAAGAAGCTGATGTAATTTTGGCAGGTAAAATGGACCAGCTGTTGGAAAGTACAAAGCTCCTCAAACATCTGGACCGATCTGCGTCATAGGCTCCCATCCTAAACTGCCCATTAGCTACAAGCCTTTATGCTCTGAGGCTGGAATATTCTCTGATTCCCCATCTGTCTCTGGCCCTTTAAGAGTAATTAGGTAGAAAGATTTATTTTATGGGTATTTGAGAAGAAAGCTTTCTGGTCATATTTGTGACAATTCTTCCAAATGGCATTTTTTCTTTGTATATTATTCAGATGTACTCGAAGCAAAAGGCAGGATTTTCTCTAATTTCTTTTTCTTTTCTTCTTCATTTCCCTCCCTCATTCCTTCCTTCCCTCTCTCCCCTTTCCTTTCTTTCCCTATTGTTTCAACTTCACCTCGTTTGCCCTTCTTGTCCTCTTCGTTTATTTTCTTTCTCCTCCTTCTTCACACCCCAAAGCCCAACTGTGCCATTTACAGAACAGTCACCCACAATATGGAAGACAGACTGTTACCAGTTTGCCACCTGTTGAGCCCTGGCCTCCTGTGCATTTCTTAAAAATAAGCGCTCCTTCATATTGTGCAGCTTTTATATAGATACTAGAATTATTCACATTTTAATATAAAATAAGACAACTCTTCATTTTACAGAGTCAAGACCAAGAAGTTTCAGTACAGAACTTTTTTTTTTTTTTTTGGAAGATTTTATTTATTTACTTGACAGAGAGAAACACAGTTAGAGAGGGAACACAAGCAGGAGTGAGGGAGGGAGAAGCAGGCTTCCTGCTGATCAGGGAGCCTGATAAGGGGCTTGATCCTGAGACTCCGGGATCATGACCTGAGCCGAAGGCAAACGCTTTAACAACTGAGCCACCCACGTGCCCCACTTTTTTTTTTTTTTTTTAAGGATTTTATTCAATTTTTTGAGAGAGAGTGGGAGAGAGAGCAGAAGCCAGAACAGGGGCAGAGGGAGAGGGAGAAGCCGACTCCCTGAGCAGGTAGCCTGATATGGGACTCCATTCCAGGACCCTGAGGTCATGACCTGAGCTGAAGGCAGATGCTTAACAGACTGAGCCACCCAGGCACCCCTTAGTACAAAACTTTTATCATGAGAAACTTCTGTTTTGAGTACAACTCTCTGAGGTTAAATTTAAATGATGTCAAAATAATAGTCAAGTGGGGACTAAACCACCAGATGACATTATATTTTTTGCCTCAGAATCAATTGTTTAAACATAGGGAATCTAAGGATCCTCTGGGCTTCCTTAATATTACAAGTTACATATATCTGCTTCAGATGAAACCTTGTCAGTTCTTCATAAAATATACACTTATAATGATAGCATAATAATTATTTACTGATTGTGATGGACTAAATTTGCATTTCAATTAAGGAATTCTGAAAACAAATCACAAATAATCATCTTCCCCACCCAACCTGTTCCTCCTACAGACTTCCTCATTTCTGTCGGCAGCTGCACTGTCTACCTTCATATTCAATCCATTACAAAGTCCTGTCAATTTCACTCCCACATTATATTTTGGCTCTGCCTATTTTGCTTCCCATCTCAATATACTCCAGTGTGCCCAAGTCACCACTGGTTCTTTGCTGGACCATTCATCCCATAGCCTTCCACCTGGTCTCTCTTACTTCACACTTGCCTCTTCCAATCCGTTCTGCTCACAGCAACCAGAATAATCCTTGAAATGAGTGAACAAGGTCAAGCTGTTCCAAATTCCTTAACACAGGTCTAGATCTCTTGCCCCTTTCCTCTTGGCTCCATGAACTCTAGCTGCTTTTGGCCAACATACATTTCTTCCCTCTCCCCTTGATCCCCAACCTCCTGTCCCAGACACTCATTAGTGTCTTTTCATCCTCAGATAGGTGCTTTTTTTTTTTTTTTAAGATTTTATTTATTTATTTGACAGAGAGAAACACAGCTAGAGAGAGAACACAAGGAGGGGGAGTGAGAGAGGGAGGAGCAGGCTTCCCTTTGAGCAGGGAGCCCAATGTGGGGCTCGATCCCAGGACCCTGGGATCATGACCTGAGCTGAAGGCAGACGCTTAATAACTGAGCCGCCCAGGCACCCCATCCTCAGGTAGGTCTTAAGTGAATGTCAATCCTCAGAAAAGTTTGGTATCCAAACATGTAGTTAACATTATTATTCTTAAACATAATAACTGGCTTTTCTCTTTCAATACTCTCAACACACTTGATTGCGGATTTGGTATTTCCATTTTATCATAATGATATACTGTTATTGTCCTATATAGAATATTTACCTTCTCCTGAAGATTATAAACTCCATGAGGGCAGATGCCATGTATGTCCTAGTTCAGAGAGGTATTTAACCCATTAACATGTATTGACTAAATACTTGTGAACAGATGGATCATCATGGTGATGCTTTTGTACATTGCATTTTGTTTTCAGTTTAAAGTGCATGAGGGTAATATACCCTTATAGTCAAAAATTTAACTTATTGACTTATTGACCAGATGACTGTATCCCCCTTTCACAGATAGTAAAGCAGGTTTAAAGAAAAAAAAATAAGTTAGGAAAAGTGGTTTAAAGTCCTCGAGTTTAGAGTTGTCTAATATAGAAAAACAATAACAATGATTAACATTTACTGCTGTCTTATGATATCCCAGGTGTGTTCCGGTGGTATTAATTCATTTACTCCCTATAACAACCCTGTAAGGTAAATATGAGGTAAATAACATTAATATATATATATATTTTTTAAGGAAATGAAAGTTAGGTAACTTGTTTAAGGTCTCAAACATATACACACATAATATTAAATGTTTATTGGGTTGTTTTTTGTTTGTTTTACATAGATTCATGTTGGTCATCTTACTGAAATACAATTCTAACATATCGAGCTTTACCCAGCCAGGTTTCCTGTCTGAGGAATACTTCAGGTAGAATGATTTTTCTTCCTCTTGGTTATCATTTTTTCTTCTCTCTACATCCCCTCCCACTCCCCTTCCCTTCCGCCCTGCGCTTCCCTGGGGCTGCTCAGTGGGAAAACCTCTGACAGAGCCACTTTTCTGCCAGGCTATCATATACAAGGTCAGTGCTTCCACATTCCAAAGGTAGGTAAAAATGTGTGTGGAAAGCAGGGAATTCTGCCAGAACAATGACTCACTGTGTACATGCAAAATGGTTCAATAATAGGCCACTGCCTTAGCAAGAAAAATGCTGCCCATCCCTGTGGAAAATAAGGGGGCAGGCCCACAGCACTCCTGGGATTTAGGAGAAGCCTTCTGTGACAGATTGGAAAGACATACGCCTCATAAACCATGTCCTGCCTTTTTATTTCATGGACATGAAAGGGGATTTTCTTTTTTTCTTTTTTTTTTTTTTTTTAAAGATTTTATTTATTTGACAGAGAGAAACACAGCCAGAGAGGGAACACAAGCAGGGGGAGTGAGAGGGAGAAGCAGGCTTCCCGCCGAGCAGGGAGCCCGATGTGGGGCTCGATCCCGGGTCTCCGGGATCATGACCTGAGCCGAAGGCAGTCGCCCAACCAACTGAGCCACACAGGCGCCCCGAAAGGGGATTTTCAAAAAGGGATGGGCATGAAATGTGTTCTTGCCAAGTAATGTCATATGTATTTGGAAGCATGTTCAGCCCCCTCTAGGTTATTCAGCAATTAGCAATCTAAGTGGTGAAGTACCTGGGCCTCTTGCTTCTCTCAGTGCCTTGTTTACTTGTTTGTTTTTTCGTCCAGATTCCTATTGGTGAGAACTTCCACTAGGAGAAATGGAGGATTAAGGTAGAACTGGGCTGGGCTGCTCCCTCTCTTGCTTTCTCTGAAGCCCAGCCTAGACTGCAGGGAGATGACCTGACCCTTCTCTTGTACCTCGGGGCTGCGTAAACCCACCTCAGGACCAGTCCCACCACCAGACCACCAGATTCCCATGCTGTGTAACACTGCAGCTGGGAGGGGAAAAAAAAAGTCAGCCTTTGCAGATTGGGGCGCTCATAAATCTATGATTTGAAGACTCCCCTGGTCTTTATGATGGCCTCCAATGATTTTGCTTGTCTTCAGCTCCCTTTTCCATTCCCTCAGCAGCTGTTCCCCACCTACTTACTACCTTCCTCAACCCCCTTACTCTAGTCTGAGCCAGTAGTTCTCAACCTGTGCAACCCATTCAAGTTACCCCAGGACCTTCGAAAACTCCCATTGCCTCAGCTGCATCAAGGCCATATTCTCTGGCAATGGATCCAAGCATTGATAGATTTAAAAGCTTACAAGTGACTCCAGTGTGTGACCAAGGATTAGGCCCACTGCTTTCAAGCAGATAACATCACCTCCTTCTTCATCAGAAAATGTGAGGGGGTCAAACACAAATCTGTCATAAGCTTTTCTGCACACACCCTGTTGTCCTTCCCTCCAGGCTCAGAGGTTGAGGCAAACTACGTCCTTTGTACACATCTTCTACGATCTTCCAAGACCTGCTTGTGTCTCTAATTTCTTCCTCTCTACTGGATCTTTCTCTTCAGAGTATAAGCAAGTTTAAGTATCCCCTGTCTTTGATAAGAACCTACATCTTTTCATCCCTCTGTCTCCAGCCTCACACCCATCCACTCTCCACTTCGTTTTTCCCATTCTGCTAATATTCTTCCTGAAACCAAGCTTTCTTAGCTGGACCAATTCTTACCAACCTTTCATAGTCAGGCTCAGTTTCTTTCCTCTCTCCACGAAAGGTTGCCAGATTCAATGGCGGAATCCAGACTTTTCTACAAGCATTTAGTACCTTCAATGGACATTCTGTATTTGTTTTTCTCTCTTGTCTCAAACCAAAACTCCTCGAGGGCAGGAACCATTTGATTTTCATCTTTGTTAACATCAACAACTGGCTTTTTGTAGGCATTCGCCTGTGCTTTTGGAACTGAACTACGGAACCCTTTTCCACGTAACTTCTTGGGCAGAGTGATATGGTCTAACTGGTTGTGAGCACATTTCATGTAACCAGACTCCTTACTTTTATTCCCATGAGTAATTGCCATAGACATGACCTAGGAAAATTATTTGGACATTCTTTTTTTTGGCTTTATGTTAAGCCAATAATCTCACATTTACCTGGTTAGGATAAACTTCTAAGTAAATATAATATAGAATTCTTCTGATCAGCATGCCATACTTTTCAAGGCCATTGAGTCAACAATAATGATTATTAGGAGGCAGCAGAAATAAGAATGAACGGTTGTGGCTCATACTATATGTATGGCTTTGGAAATTAAAATTCATAACCTAACACAGTCTGCTTTATTTTAGAATCTAGCACCATCTCTTTGCAGGAGCAGAGCTCAAAGCAGGTGAAACTCGCTGGGTCATGACCCCGAGATTTTTAGCGGCAGCAGCTTACTAAAGTTTTCCTTCGTTTCCTTTTGTTTTCTGCTTAAACTCTGCTTCAAAAGTATAGGTTAGTCCTCAGTCATACTTCCAATGCAGAACTCCCTCCACAGGGGAGCCAAATCCCTACCCTGCCTGATTAATTAGCTAAGTAAATCGCAGAAAGTCCTCAGCCTGACGACCCTACTTTCTGCCAAGTTTTATAAAATTCATAGGCCGCATGTATTCATAAACCAAGAAAACACCTGTGAGCAATTAACCAAATACCCTTGATTTAGAGGCCTTGGAAATGTGCTGATGGTCCCTAGACTGTTGGCACAGGTCTATAATTATGGGAGACCACAACCAAATCATCCCGCCAGGCCACTTACAGGAAGGGTCATTCTTTCAAACATAACATGGTGCTGTCTCTAAAAATAATTCTGCCTGAGATTTAGAAAGAAGGGCCTTTATGAGGGCACTGCTTTAAAGAGAGGATGCACAGAGGGTTGGGAAGGAAGGAGTGCCTCCGGCCATTTTTTTTTTTTTTTAATTTGTATATAACCGGGACAACCATCAAAACCGATTTTAAAAATGCACAGAATTATAAATCATGTTTGAAATTATCCACCTAGAAAATGTTCACATTTCTAAGCTTTGGCTTAGAAACAATATCCACGGGGTTAACACACTAAATCTGCCACCAAATCCTCCCATGAAAATGCAAACACCCATCTTTGAGAGCAGACAGTCCGCTGTAGGATTACAAACCAAAAAGGTTTGTTTAATCCTTTCTTTTGTTTGCAAGAATGAATTATCACTCTGAATTGTATACTTCTTTATGTTCTGTGTAACTAGAATATTTAAAATTAAACCCCATGCTACTGAAGAAAGCCATGGATTTCCAGACTCAGTCTCAAGAAACCCCAAATCTCTAAAATTAAGAGCTCTCAACCAAGCACACATACACTTCAGGAACTACAGAAATCCCTGGAATTCTAGGAAAATTCTGTGTGTGTGTGTGTGTGTGTGTGTGTGTGTGTGTGTGTGTGTATTTCAGGGTGGACTAGTAGGACAAATCTATAGCTACACAGTCCAATGCAGTAGCCATACGTGGCTAGTAAGCACTTGGTAAGAGTGCAGCCTTGACTGAAGTATGTTGTCAGGGTAGAATTCCCACTGGATTTTGAAGATAAAGAATGTGAAATATCTCAACACTTATTAGAGTGACTAACATGGAAGTTAGTCTTTTATGTGCACTGGGTGAAGTAAAAAATGTTATTAAAATGAGCCTCACCTGTTTCTTTTTACTTCTTAAAATACAGTTCATAGAAAAGCGGAAACCACGTAGCTGGCATTACATTTCTGTTGGATGGTTCTGAGTCTATAGCTTTCGTGAGTTCATCAAAGAACCCTCTTGCTGAGGGCAAAGAGGGACTTGCTGAGCTCTAAATCCTCATTCTTGTCATTCGTCCTGCAGACTCTCTCAGTGGGCCTGGGATAGAGCCCACAGGCAGGGGCTCTGATACAGGGAAGGCTTTCCTTGGCCCACAATGAGAGACATGCTGCCTTGGAAACTTCTAACACTGCTGGTGTTTTCAGAGACAAACACTAACCCACCCATCACTTCACCACTAGTACACAGATTCTGGAATCTCTCTGCCTCTAGTCTTGGCCGGACATATACGCACACATCTGGGTTGTCTTCCTGGACGCTCTGCGTAAACACCGAATGTATTAGCACTCCTCACACTAGTTCTGCTCCTCCTGCACTTTTTATCTGGGTCACGGGCACCTCTGAATTCCTCCTCTCATTCCCTGCCCATGCCAGGACACACAGTCATTAAGGTCGATCAGTGTTTCTAATACACCCTTTTGTGTTTCTTTGTCACCACTGCCTGGATTATTGTCATAACCTCCACCTCACCTCCCTTCCTCCAGATCTTCTTCCTCGCCTGGTTGTTAAGGTTCATTCTATTTATTTATTTTTTAAAAGATTTTATTTATTATTTGTCAATGAGACAGAGAAAGCAAAAGCAGGGGGGGGGAGCAGCAGGTAGAGGGAGAAGCAGGTTCTGCACTGAGCAAGAGCCCGATGCAGGACTCAATCCCAGGACCCTGGGATTATGACCTGAGCCAAAGGCAGAAACTTAGCCAACTGAGCCACACCAGCATCCCATCACAGTTCATTTTAAAGTGATAGATCTGTTTATATTACTCCCTGGTGCAAAGATCATATCATAAAGTCCTCCATAAACTGTCTGAAGCCCAGCTCCATCTACAATTTGCCACCCACCCGACGTTCACTCCAGCCGCACCTTTCTGTCTCCCAGGCCTTGGCCCATGTGCTTCTGCAGCCCGAATGCCTTTTCCTCTACTTCCCTTTCAAAATCCACATCATCAGCATCTCTACTACACCTACTTTGGGGCTCTCAAGCACTTCCTATACATATATATCTCCATTATGGCACATCTCATGTTGTGTTGAATTATTTCTCTGTGAGCTCCTCTGAGTCACTCGTCTTGTCCTCGTTGCCTAGTACAGTGCTAAGAACTGTGGAAACGTATCTAATATCTAGACGAACACCAAGTAATCTTGTTTCTATGGATTTTCCAAAAGTACAGTTCTCTAACCTCACAAGGTAGAGTTTGAAGGATCCTTAGAGATCTTCTCATCTCCCTTGCATTCCTTCATGAGCACAACAAGACCTTCAGAGATTACATAGATCATTATTTACTGCGTGACTGCTACCTCATTTCATCTTCATGATAACCTCTGAAGTAGGCATTTCTATTAATACCCATTTTACAAAAGAGGAAACTATGACCTCAGTGAATTTAAACAATGTGCCAAAGGTCACATAGCTAGTTACCTGGCAGGATGAGACAAGAATTCAGGTCTCCTTATACTTGACCCAGCCATCCTTCCCTTGTCTCATGGACTATTTAAAATTTGGGTGCTGCCTGAGTTTTCAACAGATACAAAGATTATATTTTTATTTGTTGAAGCATAGTTGACATTCAATATTATATTAGTTTCAGGTGTTCAACATAGTGGTTTGACAATTCTATACACTACTCAATGCTCACCACAGTAAGTGCCATTTGCAACAATATGAATGGACCTGGAGAGTATTACGCTAAGTAAAATAAGTCAGACAGAAAAAGACAAATACCATATGACTTCACCTATATGTCGAATATTTTAAACGAAAACAAATGAGCAAAAAACCAAAAGGCAGAATCAGACCTGTAACTACATAAAAGAAACTGGTGGTTTTGAGAGGGGAGGGGAACGAGGGATAGGCAAAATAAGTGAAGAGGTGTAAGAGGTACAAACTTCCAGTTATAAAATAAATAGGTCACAGGAATGAAAACCACAGCATAGGGAATATAATCAATAACATTGTGGTAACTTTATGTCATGACAGATGGTGAGTATACTTACCGGGTGCCCCTCTTTTAGAGTTTTCTTATTTGTGAATGAAATCTATAGCATCTATACTTATTATTAATATAAAATGTAGAAACAGCTTAAGTTTTCATTGATGGATGAATGAATAAAGAAAATGTGATATATACAATGGAATATCATTCAGCCATAAAAAAGAAGGAAATCCTGCCATTTGCAACAATATGGATTGACCCTGAGGACATTATGTTATATGAAATAAGTCCGAGAGAAAAATATAAATACTATATGATCTCATTTATATGTGGAATTACAAAAGCTGTTGAACAAATAAAATTGGAAGAAGAATGGTGATTGCCAGTAGCTGGCTGATGGGGGAAATGGGGAAATTCATAGTCATAAAATGAATAAGTTCTGGGGATTTAATGTCCAGTACAGAGATGACTGTTAACAATACTGTATTAGATACTTGAAGGTTTTTAAGAGAGTAGATCTTAAATGGTCTCATCACAAAAAATACATAAAAAATCAATAAATCATTATAAGAGATGATGGAGACATTAACTACCTTTATTGTGGTAGTCATTTTGCAATATATAGATGTATATCAAATCATCATGCTGTCTACCTTCAGCTTACACAATGCTACATGTCAATCATATTTTAATAAATTTGGAAAAAATATAAAATAAAGGCAGATGAAAACAAAATTAGATCTATGAAAATGTTTAATACACTCTAGTATTTCAACTTCCTGATGTTTAGGCATCTCTTCTGAAACTATTTTGTTCACTGTGAAAGTAACTGGTGTTCATTATGGAATATTCAAAAACTATAAAAAATAAGTAGAAGAAAAATATTGCCATCAAGATCACTATTAACATTTGTTATAAATCATCCCCAGTTTTTCTATGCACTTTATTTGACGTATTTTTGATCATATGAAATTTTATGTTACCGTTTTTGTTCATTTTCCATCATGATATTAAGCTTTCCTTCATTATTCCTATCAGAATTGTTTGAGTCCCACTGAAGTGGTATTTAAAGGCATGAAGTCCAGCAACATGGCAGAAGGAGAGAATTCTCCTTCAGCACAAAAGGCCCTCAGAGACCTCTAGCCTGTTGTTTCTCAAAATGTGGTCCTCAGAGGAGGGGCATCTGTGTGACCTGGGAGCTTGTTATCAGTGCAGACTGGAGCTCCACCCTGACCTACTAAATTCAAATCTGCATTTTAACGACATCCTCAGGTGACTTGTGTGCACATTAATACACCAGAGGTAGTGACTAAAAACTTTGGTTGTCAATCTTGGTGGCACTTTAGAATCTCTTGGGAAGGTCTTCAAAATCATGATGTCCAGGTCACACCCGAGATTACATCTGAATCTGAATTGGGGGAGTGGAGGTGAGCAAGCAACAGTCTTGGTACAGATTGCCCTGATGATTTTAATGTACTTGAAAGCCCTCGAAGGAAGAACTGAGCTCCTGCCACAAACTGATGAGATAGTTCAATAGCCCAGTCTCTTTAGTCTGGGAGGCTTTTTTATAAGGCATTCTATAAATTTCTGTGGGAAATTCTGGTAAAACAAGACCAACCAAAACAAAACAGAGCAACAACCATGGAAACAAAACAAGACTCCACAATACTTTCAGGAAAATTCAAATTTAAAAATTTCTTTATTTCCCATTTGTGTTTTCCTTTCTGCACCTTGATAGAGTCCTTTCTCCCTTTCCACCTCTCCCAAAAGATTCCTGGCCATAGTTTTCTCTGGAGACCCTGTTCAGAGACCACAAAACATAGGTTTCCTGTATCATCGCGCCAAGAAGCAATAAAAGACTACTCAACTTCTTCTCAATAAACGTATTTGTCCTGGCACATTCTCCTACCTTCAAGCCCCAAATCCGACTTCTCCTATCTGCCCATATTTAAGCAAGTCAGTGGATTTTGAGACTCTGACTTTATCTACACAAAGCCACAACCACAAGTCGGTGGGAAAGTCAAGGTCATAGTTATGGACTGTTTTTCCTAATTTTCCTTTCCATGAACTGACCACTTAAAAAACAAACACCTGAGTTAACTTGGAAGACTTTGGTCTCCTAATCCTGTGGAGTGTTTAACCATTTTTAACCCTGGGGCCAAGAAGAGTACGCACCTCTTCAAAACAAGGACTCAGCATTATTTCCCCTTTTTACATAAACTAGGATCATAGCACATACTCTGAATATCTTGATCTTGACTTTTATAGAGAATATTATAATGGGACAACTGGGCATATGGCATTACATTGGCTCAATTAGAAGTGATTTTTAAATTCTTTAATCTTTAACCCAGTTTTAGGGATTTTAACTTAACCATTCTGGTTCTAATTTCTTTCAATCAACTCCCATTCAGTAGTTGTCTAGAATTTTAAACTTTATTTTAAGTTTATATTTAAAACTTTTCACTAGAAGTAATACAAAAAAAAAATTGAACAGACAGATGTCTTGCTGGTGACTGCCACCTGAGTACACTTATTTCTTTTTCCTCTTGATAGCCAATACACATGAAAGATTTTTTTTTAAGGTATAAAAAGAGCAGGGGATGAGGGTTATCAGTTTATGAGAGATTTTAAAATTTCTTGGAATACAGAAAGTGGTTGGAGGGACAGTAACCTGGAAAAAGGGATGCAGGGACCTTTATGCACTGATACCTGTCAGCCCTAGGTCTGTATGTTGGGGAGCTGCCCTGGGACTGACTAAGCCTATGTATAAGTCACAGGAGGCACAACTGCCAATGTGAGAACATGTCAGAGCTAGCCCAGAACTGTCCACCTCCTGCCACCGAACTCCAAGGTGAGCTATTGGGATGTGAAGTTGGCATATAGCTGTCACCACAGCCACATACACCTGGAGGTGGAGAAGTCAGGACTCAAACATCCATTGGAACATAACATTCCTGCTTAAAACTTTCTGGGGCTTCCTCACCGCCTAACTCAAACGAGGAATGGGGATGGGCTTCAGATCCTTTCAATCCTGAAACTGTGTGTGTGTGCGCGTGTGTGCGTGCGTGCGTGTGTGCATTTTGGGGATGAGAAGGCTCATAATTTTCATCAGAGTTTCCAAAAGGTCCATGGAAAAGTGTTTAAGAACCTCCATTCTAAAGCCTTAATCAGTAACATGGCAGTTGAGGTCCTGCACAGCCCAGACGGGCGGACTTCTGTGGAGTCCCAGGCCCTGCCTGTGCTCTCTTCCCAGCCTCCTCAGCTCCCTGGCTGGATGAAGCCCCAGTCATGGAATTTCTTACCAGTCTCAAAGGGGCCCTAAGCTCTTTAATACCTCTTGGATTTAACACACATCTTTCTCTCTGCCAGGAAAGCCACCCCCCCTTGCCACTTCCTTGGCCCCTTCCCTGCCTGGGAATTACCTCTGATCCTTTAAGACTCAGCAATAAAATCACCCTCTCCTGCCTCCTTTCCTTTTTCTTCCTCGATGGTTTCCTGATCAATCTATACTCTGATGGAGGCAGAGCCTTCTCCTAAGAGCTGTCATGTGCCTCAGGGTTGGTGTGCTGGTTCCTTTCACATATTGGTGAAATCTTGAAGGTACAGACCATGCCTCTCGCCACCCCATATGATAATCTGCAACAGCAAATCACACTCATTTTGATGCAAGGAATAAAGAAGTGAATGACTGCTTTATGGGCCCAGCCAACTGTCTCCTTGGATCTTACAGAGAACCTGACACTGAGGCAGGAACATTCAGAACCAGCTTCCTATTCTAGTTGTTGGAATCTATCCTCATCAAAATGTCCATGCCTGGTGGATTCCTACTATTTAAGAACCCCCAGAATAAAAGAATAATCAGAACAAAAACAGAAGACCTCATTATAAATATAATTGATGACATCAAACATTCAATGGGAGGTTTGGAAGAGAGAGTTGGAGAAACCTCCCAGAAAGCAGAGATCTGCTTCAAGGCCGGTGTGTACAGCCCTCCTTCAGGTGTCCTGGGCAAGTCTTCTCACCAGAGCATGTATTTGCCACCACGAGCATACAGCCAATTTCTCGCTCTCTAGCCCCCAAAAGACATAGCTTCCCTCAGAGCTGGGACTCTGCCTCTACCTTTACCACTTACCACAGTGCTTGGCACAAGGGAGATGCTCACATACACATGTCCTGAAAGAATGAATAATAGATGCATGAATGAGTGGAGCTGAGCTCCACTGGACTTGAGGCAGAGAGGAAACTGGAGTTGTGAGCTCTGAGGTTTGTGGAGAACGTGAGTGAGGACAAATCCCAGGGAGCACCCCTAGGGAAGGGCCGGGCCAGGACCGGCTGGCAGGGGACCAGCTATTCTAAGCTTGCATGAGCAGAGAAGGAGTGACTCTTTGGGCAGACATAAGTGGGCGGAACCACCAAGAAGAATTCTAAGAGGTGGCAGGGGAGGGAAAGCTCAGTCAGCACTTAACATTTTGTGAGGAATTACTACGTGCCAAGCACTGTGCTAAGGACTGTTCATGAATTCTCCCACTTGAGCTTCACAAAACCCAAAATGGCTATCATTTTTACTATACCCATGTTCTAGATGAAAAGGATAAGATGTGCAGATGATAAGTATCGGATCCGGCTTCTAGAGCTAGCGATGGAAACGGGACTCGAGTGGGGGAAAGTCTTGTCACGTCTGTGTCGCTGAATTGCTGGGCTAGCATTTCTGGTTAGAGTTCCCATTCCCCTGGGAAGGCCCTGTTGGGGCCCCAGTGTGCTCACTGCTGCTCACGGCTCTGGGACCTAACTGAAGCTCATGGCTGATCCTTTTCCCAGATTACTACAGTCTCCCTTTCCCAGAAAATGCTATGTGGGAGAGTAAATAGCTGGGTTGAGGGCATAATGGCTTTCTTCTGTTTCATGTTACTGGATTTGATGTCCAGAAAACTGCCCAGAACCTCAAATAATTACAGTAAGATGACTCTGCATCCTTCACGTGGCCACAGCAGACAGGCAGGAGCCCAGAAACACTACAAAGTAAGTGCTGTCACTGAAAGATGGGAAAAGGCAGGACCCAGGATCAGGAGTCTTGGATAGAACCATAAGCACAGCATGGCACTTGGCAGAAATGGGGGTAAGGGCACCCCTTTGGAGTTCACAGATTTGTTGCATATTAAAAAAATCACTTAATAAAAAGCCCTTTAAGGCATATGAGGAAGTGGGAAACATGGCAAGGGGTAAGACAATGGGGGCCATTCAGGATAGAAAAAGATTCAACCCAGACAGTCTGCAGTCTGGAAGACCATTTGCTACCTGCTGACAGGGGTGGTCTCTGAGGAGGAGCCCGTTTGTGGGAGAGATGTTAGCTTGACTTGTCTTTTTTGTTTGAAATGTTCACAATACCACAATAATCATGGATTGGTGAGCAGTGAAAAATAGTGAAATAAATAAAGATAGTAAGATCTATAAGGAAAACAAGAAAGTGAGAGATGAATCCTGCGGTTAGTCAAGATTAAAATGGGCCCTTCAGGATCAGTGTCAATCCCTTCTCCGATGGTCGGGAGAGATGAGCGCCCCAAGTGCCCCCTCAATGTTCAGTTCGATGCACAGCACACGTTCCACCACAAGGTGCCTACCAGACATTGATAATTTCATGGTTTGTTCTGAGCCAGAAGAGAAGAGCTCCTCTGCTCTGACGGTTTTATAGATTAAGAAAGGGAGTCATGACCTTAATCTGTGCCCCCTGGAACTTTAGCCTTCCCACTTCCCAGCACCGGTTTCAGGAATTCATTCTTAAAGCTATTGGGGTACGAATAATTATGGACTGAGCCTGGGAGAGCCAGGGTCCCCTAGATATTAGCTCCAGGCCAGTGTATCATTAGGCCAGAGGTGGTGGGAGAGGGCTAGGGGCTCGAAATAGTTCTTTGGAAAGGGCCTGCACAGTGACAGCCGGCGTGTGTATGCATGTATGTGTGTATTTGAATGTATGTGCACATGAGTGTTTGTATGTGTGACTGCCTGTGTGTATGTGGGCATGCTTGTAAGGGTGTGCACGTGTGTGCACAGGCATTTGTAAAGGTCCCTTTGTATTATTGAATGTGGTGCATCTGTGTATGTGTGCACAAGTATGTGTGTGGAATGGAAAGATCTTTCTTCCCCCAACCAGAAGCCCAAGGAGGTGTTTTGAGGTGCTTAAAGACCTAATGCCACATTCTTGACTCTCCACATAGGACTTTCAGGCACCTCACCGAGGCAGAGGTGTGATAGAGGATGACCCTTACCCCACCCCGAGGGAACATGCTTTCTCCAGCCTCTGGTAACTGACCCATCTCACTTCTGGCTCTATCACTAATTTCCCGTGAAGACATCGGTTGCTCTGACGCTCTGGAGACAGTAGTGTGGAAACTGGGTAATCAACAGTCACTCTAGAGTAGCTCAGAATAGCCAGAGTCAGCAGTGGGAAGGACACAAGTTCTGGGACTCACAAGTTCTCACTTCTTCCAACATACCCACTTTAATTGCTTTATAGATGAATTAACTATTTTGTGATTCCAGGTGCCCTCCTTATCAATATGTCTCAAAATGTGTAACATAACGCGCGTGATGTTAGCGATCCCTGCAAGGGTCACATACTACCTCTAACTATAGAAGGGGCCTAGCTATAGAAAGAGGCTTCTTCTAGGTTCCAAAGAGAGTAAATCTTGTACAGTCTCGGTCTATTGAGTATCCTTCCTGCAGATGAGGTATGGGGTCTCACCAGAGTGCCTTTTATGAAATGATATACATTCTCTCTCTACATCCTCAAAAGACTCAGAGAGAAAATATATATTTAAATAGAACATATATCTTTTGGGGTAAGACATAGCAATGTAATTATATAGACTCTAAATACTTCAGCCAAAAACACATTAAGAGGGAGTGATTTATTTCTCTTGTTGGATGCAGCAAAGACCTGCTTATGTAAACCCATGCTAAAACTGGAACAAATAACATAATGCAAATACATGTAAAAAAATGTGAAGAGAAGTAAACTCCAAAGAAAAGGTAATGGCTGTGTAATGCATTAAATGATGGCAAAGGAAGGCAGGGCAGGGATGGAGATAAGGGAACTTTATGAAGAGACAGATATGTTTTTGGTTGGTTTCGTTTTGTTTTGCCCCTCATGCATCTTGAGATGGCAGTGTATATAGGCCATTGGAACTTCAAAGATACAATTTCAAGGACTGAATCATATGCTCATGCCAGTGTCAATAGAGAGCAATAGTCTAGAAGGTTCGCATGTATGGAGATGGAGAGAGCCCGGGAGAGAGTAAAGGTGGAAATGAATGTTGAGAGCGGTATATTCCCTGGAAAGCAAGAACAAGGAGGAGGAGGAGAATAACATCCCCTGTGGAATTCCTACTCAGCATTATCCCACCCAAGAGTTGCTCTTTGGTGTTTAGGGAAAGAAACACAATGGGCCATAGAATCGTCTCTTCACCTCTTCCTATTCTCTTAAGCATTCAGTGTCTAGTACCCTAACTTAGCTTTCCGCCTTATAGTGACTCTTTACTGCTGGCCCCAAACATGGTTATTTAAACAGTATTTTAGTAGTTGTCTTTCTTCTTGCTGACCCTGAGTATGCCAGCATTCCTCAGAGTGCTACTCAAGCAGCCAGTGCCTCTCCCCAAATCAGCTCTCTA